>ONZA01010622.1:14424-26750 GCA_900322205.1 Kewa caespitosa | reverse complement strand
GGGAGAGAGAGAGAGAGAGAGAGAGAGAGAGAGAGAGAGAGAGAGAGAGAGAGAGAGAGAAGAATGTTCTGCTCAAGGTTGTTTGCTTACCTTTTTCAAGGAGGACACCACCCTCAAAATACATGGGTGTTCTCAAAATAAATCAACAGTACAAAAATGAAAGAGCATGGTACACGCCCTTTAAGCACTCCTTTTAGGGACATTTACATTAAACAGACCTTTGTCTCGTCCACACAACTAATGACTAGGTCTAATACCATAGCTCTTATTTTCTCCTATACCAATTGCACAATAAGAAAGAAATATTCAGGCATATGAAAGACTTTCACATTCTTCCTCACAGACTTTCACAAAATGGGCTCCCGTCTCGTCCATGGCTAGGTCTTAGACAAGACCTCTTGATTTCTCTTTGTATCAAAAGAAAAAAAATTCAAACAAGAGAAAAAATAAAAATGGTCCCGATTCAAACAAGAGAAAAAATAAAAATGGTCCCGATTATACAAACTAGCTGTCGAGTCACTCACTCGCTCACAGGTTGAAGCATGACAAAATTATCCATTCAAAAAAGACTTGCTTCTCGTTATGCTTAGACGGTCCGCTTGATCGATCATCCAAGAGAATGAATCTAGGTAAAAGCTAGGGAAAATCAAAAAAATTTTGAACTACGTTCGGCCTGATTCCCATGTGGATACGCAGGAATCCTCTCACTTTCGAGGTTCGGTCGAAATCATTCAAAAAAGAGTCTTCTCAAAAGAGCCATTGGCTCACTCCGTCAAAGTTTCAACATTATTATTTGCATCCTAAATAATCCTTGAATCCAAAAGACTTGGACTTGGCATTTACACCCATTTTTTGTCAACCATCTTTAGCTTCCATCTCATGGAAACATCAAAGGTTACCCACTAATCTACACCACAAGCTCAGGCTTCATTACATACATTTCGCCATGAGCCCAAAGCTCATCCATTACCAATAAACCTTGAGCCCCAGCCTCAACACACCACCTCAAAATAAACACAAGTCCATTCAAGCATCACTTAGGACAAGCCACGCCCATTCACGCCTTTCACCTTGGACAAGCCAAGTCCATTCAAGCCTTTGGCCTTAGGATAACTATACTTTAGGCTCTTTGTATTTCCTTTGCTGCGCTCCATGAGCATCTCATCCCATGAGAATCATCATCTCTACATGAGAAGGTGATACCCGTTAAAGAATAAAAAATGCTCCACTAGAGAATTTCATGCAAGGATGACTTACACAAAGATCAAGAAAAATGAGTCGCGCCTCGAGCACCCTAGCAAAACATGGTCGCATCATCGACTAACACATCACATGAGTTCGTCATCTCTACTATGATGAACAAATCGTGTTATAAAAAAAAGGGCTATCAAAGCTCAAAAGATATATGACACACACCGGAAGTTAACCTGCTAGGTTGAACCGAAATCTGGATGATCCCTATCATCTCATGGTTGCTAGATGGCATCTTACCATCCGATCCTATGGAAGTAGCATAGATCCAAACAAGATCCATGTGGGTCATTTACAGAGAAGGTAGCCTCTCCAAAAAGGCATTCAATAGTCCGTTACTAAGGTTCGTGCCTCCCCTCGAGGGTAAAACCATACTCAAATACCTACACGAAGGGGTATGTGGCTCGCACATTGGGGGGAGAGCGCTTGTAAAGAAGACGTTGAGAACTGGATATTGTTGGCCGACCCTGCATAAAGATGTTGCCTATTAGGTGGGTTGATGCAAGAACTGTCAGCTCCACTCCTCTTTCCTAAGTTTGCGAGCTAAAGAGATGTCCCCCATTTTGGAACCCTTACCCTTTAGCCTATGGGTATGGATATCCTAGGACCATTCCTCCAAGCACCTGGCCAATTCAAGTTCCTGGAGGTGGTCATCGATTACATCACAAAATGGGTCGAAGCGAAGCCGTTAAGGATGATTACCAAAAATGAAGCGAGAAAAATCACTTGGGAGAATGTAACATCCTGCTTCGGTGCTCCCAAAGGAATAATTTTCGACAACGAGAGGCAATTCAACACTCCCAGGTTGATCACTTTTCTGGTATCATTTGGAACCAAGACCCACTTCCCATTAGTAGACAACCCCCAGTCCAATGGACAGGCTGAGCCCAGCAATAAGGCCATCCTGAACGGCCTGAAGAAGAAGGTGGACGACGCCAAAGGGCTGTGGGCTGAAAAACTATACGAAATGTTGTGGGCGATCAGAACAATGTAGAAGAAAACACCGTTCATGCTGGTGTATGGGTCCGAAGCAGTGCTCCCCATTGAGTTCAAGGTCCATTCACCCAGAATGGCACACTATGCTCGAGGTTAGAACTACAAAAAATAGCGCCGCTACCTGGATTCTTTGCTCAAAATTTGAGGGGATGCACTCCTAAGGATGGAATTTTATAAGGAGAGGATGGCAAGAGGATACAATGCACGAGTCAAAGTCAGACCTTTTCTACTTAATGATTTGGTGCTACAGAAGACCGAGAGTACTGTTCACGGAAGAGATCAAGGAAAGTTCACCCCCAACTGGGAAGGGCCCTACAGGGTCTCCCGAGTCTTGAGGCTGGGAACTTTCAAACTAGAGGATCTTCATGGAAACAAGCTACCTAGTCCATGGAACGCCGATAATTTGAAACATTTATGAGCATGACCAACAATTACGACAATTATCAAGGTGGGCACCCTCAACAGCCTACTTATCCACACAACAGGGTGCGCACACTCAACAGCCTATTTAAGCGAATACTAAGGTGGGCCCCCTAAAAATCCTACTAGCTCTTAGCATCAAAGGTGCGCACCTGCTAACAGCCCCTCAATCTCTTAACGGGTGGAAGCCCGCAAACATCCCCTCACTTTTGAATTTATCAATGTTAATACTGTAGCCTTATGTTGCTTTGTGTGATTATGTGTTATGCTATTCTTCCCATCTCCTTTCTTTCTTACGTATGTTTACTCGGTCCGAGTTCGTAATTATCGTAGGTCCTCGTACCTAGGTGCTAAGGTTTTCGAACCCAACTAAAAGGTTTCCGAACCTGCATAAGTACTTAACCCGTTAAGTACAAAATAACATTAGGGCCCCCGGGTCCAAAACTATCCTAGGTCGCCGGACCTAGGCGCTGAGGTTTCCGAACCCATAAACAAGGTTTCTGAACCTGCATAAGTACTTAACCCATTAAGTATAAATAACATCTGGGCCCTCGGGTCATTAACTATCCTAGGTAACCGGACCTAGGAACTGAGGTTTCCAAACCCAAAACAAGGTTTCTGAACCTGCGTAAGTACTTAACTCGTTGTGTACAAAATAACATCACCCCTGAGTCCATAACTATCCTAGGTCTCCGGACCAAGGCGCTGACGTTTCAGAAACTAGCCACAATATTTCCAAACCTACATAAGTACTTAACACGTTAAGTACAAAAAAGCATTAGGGCCCCCAGGTCTGTAACTATCCTAGGTCTCCGTAGCTAGACGTTGAGGTTTCTGAACCCAGCCACTAGGTTCCCAAACCCTCTCTGAACCAACAATCATTCGCCAAGTATAAGCTCCTCCGAAATAAATCGTTAGCTCCTGAATCTAAATTGCCAAGCTCCAAAGTCCGAAGCTGGGGTGTGTTCCATTCACACACAAAAAAAAAGAAAAAATTAAAAAAAAAACTCTAAAAGAACAAAAAAAGAGCGAGAAAATAAAGCCAGAACTAGAGGTCGGAATGATGGCAAAAAAGTGAAGAAAACATTCTTTCTCCTTTATTGAAGTTAAGTACAAGATTTACAATAAACGAAATGCAAAAACACATGAGCTATAAAAAACAAGTGAGCAAGGAAGCTCCTCGCAGGAGCCAAATGATAATATGCCAAGTTCTTCCTCCTACTGGGGGAACCCAGAGAGTTCCCCAGGGTGTGCCGTCAGGGAGCCACCGAACAACTAATCGTTTCATGTTAAGTAGTATCCTAAAGAAGCCCGGTGGAAGAGGCAAAGGTCGAGGTTGAGGTTGTGGTTGTGATCATTGGCTAATATGCCCAGTTCTTCCCAAGACTTGGGAGAACAAGCACCAAACACCAGCACAACAACCGTCAAGCCACCACACTCTAGCTATGCATGGGAGACCCTCCCAGGTCAGCAGCTGACGACACCGGTCCAAAAAAACCGGGTTGGAATCCTGCCCTAGGCCCAACATTCCGATTAAGGTTGTTGAAGGAAAAGAGAGGGAGGCCAAGAAAGAACAAGTTCGTATTCCCTCCCAGGTTTAGAAATGAGAAGAGGAAGAGAGAACATCCGCAACCAATTTTGGAACTCAACAATGTAGCCTCGCCAGGACCTTGTGGTCCGGCCCGAAAATGAGAAGAGGAAGTGGTCATGTGCCCAACCCATACAGGGGCTTAGGAGCTAGGAGAGGGAACACCACCCTCATCGGCCTCGGACTCCCTATCATTAGTAAAGGGTATTCCCCATCAGGAGAAAGTTGGTTGAGGATTCTACGCCCATAAGGGCCACGATCATCAAAAAGCGTTAAACATATGACAAAAGGAAAGAAAAACCCCCCAAGGTTGTCATAGTCACAAAGAGAGGTCATCTCCTGGCAGAGAAAAGAGAGAAGATGGCAGAACACAAAAAGAGACTTAAGGGGAGATGACATGAACTTCCTTCCCTGTAGAGAAGGTAAAATAAGAAAGTAAGAGGTACAAGAAAAAATGACCAAAAGGCCTCCTTTTATAGGCAAACCATGAAATCACGAATGCCTAGGACTTCCACGAGAGAACCCGGGATGAACTACACGTGGCGTCACGTCTCCTAAGGCCGAAAATCTGAAAAAGTGAATCGTTTCCCAAGAAGATAAGGGGCGCAAACTCCAAGAAACCCTAATCGACACGCCTTCCCAACTACCCTCCCTAACCAGACCTTGAGCTCATGAACAGCGCGTCCAACCACCCTACCAACCTAGGTCGTTAGACATATTAATGGACCCAAGGAAGATAAGGGGGAAAATGAAAGTCCAACCCACCCAGCCCAACACAAAGCCTCACCGGGAGAAATTCCATTCAACAACTCGAGGGGAGAAACAATACAACTCATCGGGAGATGCAGAAGTCACATATGATGAGGGAACCAAAAAGCGCAAAGGAAAATTTCGAGGAACAGAAAGAGGGGGGGGGGGACAAATTCCTCTTTCTCTTCCTCCGATACGTTCAAACGAAAGAAACAAATACCTAGGGTTGTCAGGCACCTCAATGGGGGAAAACAACACCCACTAGACAAGAGTAACAAGTCTTGAGCACCCTGGGCAAGGCAAACAATGAAGAGCAGCAATATCACGAGGAAACAAAATACGAGGAGATAGAACCATCGCATCAGAAACATGAAAAAAGAAGATTCAACATAAACTCAGCCTAAAGAGCCACAAGTCCTGATTTTCAAAAAAAAAAAAAAAAAAAAAAAGAAGCCAGCCCCCGAAAAACTTGGGAAAATATTTTCAACAAAAAAAAATGTAACTGCAAGCTCCTAAGGCCAAAGAAACACAAGGCATCATGCCTCCCCGTCATCCTCTCTCTCTCCTTCCTGAACCTCCTCAGCATCGGTGGTCTTGGCATCCTTAGCTCCTTCAGCATCGACATCCACCTCGGCATGACTAGCCTCGGCCACATGACTCCTAACCTTGTCGCAGGAATCCTCATCCTTCGAACCTTCCTCAAAGTCTTCGTCCCCAGACGTGAGTCACCAACACCATCGACAGGGATGTTGTAGTAAGCAGCCACTTTTGCTTTCTTCCACAACTTGTACTAGTACTTAGCCTCGTTCGAGCACTTGCTAAGGCCAGAGCGGGAGATTAAACGACTGGCGGCTTGGTCCTTTAGCTCTTGGAAAAACAATAGATCCTCATACTTATGGCCAACCACGCGACGCCAAGAGACCTGCGTACGTTGGTTCAGGCGTCCAATGGTGTCACAAAGATCTCCGAGCTCAGTATCCAGGGCAGAGCGCTACTTCTTCAGCTCAGAGTATTTGTCGTTCAAAGCATTATACTCCTTCTTCTTGGCCTTAAAAGTCAGCTTAGCATCGGTCTCCCCCTTCTCTAGATGAGAAGATCCTTCCTCCAACTCCTTCACTTGAGCCTTTAGAGGAGTCAGCTCCGCCACTTCGGCCTCCAGCGGGGCCATCCTCTTCTCACTCCCCACCAACATAGACATGGCCAGCTTCTCCTGGGACACGAGGGTCCTCTTCTCCTTCAACCACCCCTCAAGCGCTCTTCCCTGGAGGGCCACCATACCGGACCCAATTCTCAGCTACTGCAAGCAAAACAAAAAACCTAGGGTCAGATCCCAAGGAAAAGGGAAAAAACTAAGACTTGGTCAATGAGAACTAACAAAGCAAAGTAACTTACATCCACCATGCTCTTGGTAAATCCATCCAGGGTCCATTGGGGGTTAGACCCCATCTTCCTCAGATCTGCCGGATAGGGAAGCAAAGGAACTAGCTGGCGAGCCGCCTTGATCTGCTCCTCAGTACTCAGCTCGAGGTAGGGGCCCAGGGAGGGATAGGTAGCATCCTTTCCAGCACTCTACTTCAAATGGAGAGTTGACCCCACCTGAGAAGACTTACCCTTGGGGTCAAATCTGATGGCCTTCTCCTGGTTTGCCTCTTCACCGTCTTTGTGGCACCCAAACAAAGCCGTGTGACCGGCATATTTTTTCCTAGGAGGCGACGAAGCAGACTTGGACCTCTTCAAAGCCGACTGGGTAGGAGTAAAGGCCTCCATGGCATCCTTTCGCTTTGACCCATAAGAAGAGGTGGTCAAACCTGTGGCCAGAGGCAGACGACCCGACCTTTTGCCCTCTGGTTATCATCTTGGGACCGTCGTTGGGGCTTGGCGAAAGAACCCCCAGACTTCTTCCCCTGGAAAATTTGAACATAGCTTAGAGATCAGTCTTCCCACAAGGCTAAATGCTAGCGAATTAAACAAAAAATGCCAAAGTCAAAAGACCGCATACCTTAGATCTTGTCGACCTGCCGGACTGGGGTAAGAGAGAATGAAGGTACTTGGTAGTGATTTACTCGGGAGTCAGATGGCCCGTCATGTCTCTATGTTAGGGGAGGCTCTCGAGATGCACGGTGGCATGGTCTTCAAAGGAAGATGCTGGTTAGGGTCTGAAAGTTACAACCCTCATCACAAAAAAGAATCAGATCGAAACTCTACCTGTAGAAAGTCTTTTGTTGGGCCCCGAGTAGACCTAGAAGCTCTCGTTCTTAAAGTAGGCAACGTCAGGTTTGCTCTTCATTTTGAAGTACTCAAAAAACCTCAACCCCATCATGGGAGGTTCGCGGGCGCCCTGCTGGTCCAAGAGTCCATAGATGGCCCCTCCACATTGCACCGGGGGAGGATCCCCCACCCGTTCTCATAGTGTATCCAAAAAAACTTCAATTTCCAACTGTGGTTCGGCAAAGGCATTCCCACGACACCCAGCACATAGGGGGAATCCATGTAGAAAGTATAAAATCCCTCATATGTTGATCTCGATACGCTATGGAGTAAGTGCTTGAAAGTAGACAAGCGGACCTTCTTTTGCTTAATGTGGCAACATGCCAAGTATATGAAGACGGTGAGACAAGTGTTGGTCACTAATTGTGCTGGAGCTAGGTTCAGATCATACAAGACCCACTCCACGGGGCGAACCAACGGGAACCTCATACCCATTTCCAGCATCAGCCGGTAGACACCGATACAATTTTATAAGGGAGATGCAAGCTCCTCACCATTTTCCAGGATTCAGACCTGGTACTTGCCCGAGATTGCAAACTTGGTAGCAATCACCGATGATGGCTCCGTCCAAGTAGAATAAATGGACCCGGAAGTAGGAATAACTTTTTTCTCCTTGGCCTCTCCGCTAGATCCTCCCCCGCAGAGGCTCGGGGACCAGAAAAGGGAAGAAAGGAATCCTCCCCACTCCAAAACAAGTTCTCGACCAGTGGGGGAGTCTTCCCCATGCATCCAGATCTTGAGGCAGATGCCAGGTCCCGAGCTGCCTCTGCACCATCCCTATTAGAGGGAACCATAGACGAAGGAGAACGAGGAACCCTATCTACATCCCTATCAGACTCAGCCTAATCGTCATTAGCGAAATCCTCAATGGATGAGACCAAAAGTTGATTCCCATTGGCTGAATCCTCATTGTGGTCCCTCGCCAAATTTGTGGCAGGACGAAAGCTCCCAGGTCTCGCTCTCCGACTGTGTCTCTTTGAAGATTTCACAGCCATGGCACGCATGCTCAAACAAAGATGACTAGATGCAACAAAAAGAAAATTTAAGCAACAAGTACTTACCAACCCTCTCTTTAGTCTCGTGGCTAGTCTGGATACAGGGGTTAGGAAGAAAAAATGGAGAAACAAAAGGAGAGGGGGAAACAAGCACCTCCTTTTACCCCTTCTCCTGAGTCACGGCCCTAGCGGCTAGTTTAGCTATATTCACCCCCTCTGAGGGGACCGACATGTTCATAGCAAAATGGTTTGTCCTTGGCATTGTTGCGTCCCCAGACCCTTGATAGAGACGCTCTTCGTCACCCACCTGGACATGGGTGCAACACTAACTGGCTCTACAGAATCTAGAACTAGGCCTCCCTTCTCCTCTATGTTTGAAGCTAATATCTCTAACCTCTGTGAAGGGGAAGTTCGAGGGTCACTCAACATCTTCATATATTCCCGCTCATGTGGCTCAAGCGGCGGGTCAGGATCCTGTACGTCTGACCCGAGGGATGTTTCCAGAAAAAGTCTCCCTTCATTGGGGAAAGGGTGACTCAGTATCACGGGGGCTCAGCCTCGAGGTTCGACCACCCCTAGTCCTCAAGGCCGGAGAAGGGAACCAGTCAGCCAGCCCTGGGGACATACCCCCGCTAGGGATTGCCAATCCTTGAGAACCCGCCGACCCCAAAGGAACTTGGGCCAGTCTCTCTTTGTGATGAAAGCTAGCTCTCTTAGTAAAGGGCGTACAGGGGCCGAATTTACTACTCCACTCCTCATCAGAAGAATCTGAGGAGAGTACTACTAAACCAGCCATAAAAATAGGAAGCAGGCAAGGTCGAGACACTTACCTCGTTTAGAGAAGGAAATAGGAAGAGTGCGGGCCAGCACAAAATAAAATGAACTAACAACCTACTAAAAGAGCGAGAACCCACAAAACCTCATACTCCAAAAACAGCAAGAAACCAGGCTCGTTGCTTTTCTGGTCGCTCAAAGCTTTTCGCTCAACAAGGAATTTGTGAGAATGATTGAGAAAATGAATCCCTCGAAAGAAAACCTTGGGGTTTATGTAGACTTAATGGGTGAACGTTCTTGAGGAGCATGCAAATCCCAATAACTTCTCTCCCACGAACTGACCCACGAAGTCCAACGGTAAAATAAAAAAAGGAAATATTTTTGCAAGGTGCGCATGGAAATTCCCTCTTCTTCAACAGAATGGGGCACCCGCTCAAAGGATCATGACAAAACCACCGATCATCAATGTACAAGTATAACTTCAAGCGTTCTCCATTTTAAACCAAAGCTGACACCCCTCAAGGGGCTAAATGTAGTGGTGACCCTAGAGGGGAGCCCACTTACTCTACGGGTGACTAGCCCAAAGTCACACCCGCCCTGTCAAGACCTAGCTTGGGGCCTCGGATTTGTGAGGTTAGGCCAAAGCCAGCCTCGATACTTCTCAGCGGCCTTCCTTGGCAACCGGACCCAGGTACAACCGAAGGAGGATATCGCACATTTGGAAGAGCAGGGAAGAACCCAACATCTATTAGCATATTACCATCACCAAAGGTTGGAGAACATGGGATCAGGGAAGCTTCGCATACAAAGGATGGCCTTTCGCCCAGGGATACGGCACAGTTCCAGGACTGGGTTCGAACGATGCTAACTCCCCATCCTCGAAGCCAGGATGGTGGTTAATGGGAGAGTGGGAGGACACGCTGGTAGGACACGCGTGCAAGATGACAATACCACCAGCTGGCCAAAAGGACAATTTTGGACGTCCACGTATTGTGGGCCAAGGACAAAACCCAAAGGACAACAGCGCACACATCAATCCCAGGAAAATTCCCCCATTCATTTCCAAGTGACGTGGTCTGGTGTCATTGGGTGAGGGAGGACATGGCCTAGCTTTATTGGCGCTCCACCTAGGTTCCCTAATCAAGGGAGACCCTCTATAAATAACCCATGAGGGAGTATTTGAGGAGGACTCTCTTTTGGGCTAGCTCCAAGATATCTCCTTTGAGAAACAAACACACAAAGGACCAAAATTCCCCCTTTCTCCAAACAAATAGTAACTTCTCTCGACAACACTCTATATCTACCTCACACTGATTCCTCACTTTACATTCGATCCCTTTCATTGACTTGATCACCAGAGGGTTGTTCCCTGATCAAGGCCCGGGGGCAGCTCAACGTGCACTCTCCATGTAGGGAACATCACACCAGGAGTAGTTTCGCGGATCATAGAAAAGACACAAGATCACCCCACCACCGTACCGACCACAGATACACCCCCGCGGTATTAGAGGCCGAATTAACGGCCTTGTCCTCGGAATAAGGCTTCCCCACCATGTCGAGGCTTGTCACCTTATTCCAGCGGGGGATCTCATCCAAATACCCTCATCCAAATACCCCTCTTCCACGATGCCGACATAATAAAATTGTTTGACCCATCCTTGGTTTTTCAAGGCATGAGCGGACTGATAGCAAAATCTGGTCTCAACTCAAAAAAGAATATCGAGTTTATTATTTGGTGTGGTTTTGGGCCTTCATCAAAAGGGGCTATAGGTCAACAGTCGACTTTATTTTGTGAATTTTACAAGGAATACTAAATAATGTTATATGTCCCCGAGTATGAGCTATGTAGGGACGATTTTAAATGCCTGAAGAAGAGAAAGGGCAAAAGACTGGAGAGGGAGACACCAAAATCTGCCAAAAGAAAGTGGAAGGCAACGAGACCAGGTGCAGGGTCGACCATGGAACCTTCCTCAGGGTCTTTCAAGAAGGTACGCTCCCTCCCTCTAACCCCACTTTATAAACTTCTTGTCTTTGCCCTCTTTAATGAACCAGTTACTGCATATCTCGGTCAAATCCTATCTAAGTGTGGCCTTCTACTCGTTGGACTTTACAACCTTGGTCTCCTTCGCCGTCTTCCTTGGAATGTCACATGGGGGGTAGCAAGCCATGGTGACCTCGTTGGTCGTCGAAGTGGGGCGAGTCAGCTAGGACCAAGGCAACAAAAAAGTGAAAAATCTTTTACAAACTTACCAATTGATGAAGTGGAATCAAACCTCTCAGTTATTAAAGCCGTACGCCTCTTATGACGTTTCAGACTAATGGGCTCGGCCAACAATGATGAGGAATCGTCCTCAAGCTTGTGTAGCAACCTTTTGGCCGTCAGCTTAGTACGCACCATTTTTCGAGCAACAGTCTTTCTCCAAAGTGGTTGAGCCTGCACTGGTGCCTCCAAGCTTGCGAGAGCCAAGGACTAGATGTTATTACATTTTATTCCTAAGGTGTCGAGGTTATTCACCGACTTCTTATTTTTAAACCCCCCGGGACGAGGGGCTTTGGAGCCAAATGAAGGGTTTGTTCCAGTTTTATTCTTGCCTGATAAATTATGGCTCTCAGCATTGTCGAGATTATTCGTTAACATAGAGATCCCAACCAAAGCGGTCTTGTACCTGAAGAGGGATGTCCCCAGGCAAGTTCCACCTGGCCTAAAGCTCTTCCCACATATGGAGAAGCCAAACCTCCTCCAAGAACCTCTCTTGGAACTCTCAACAAGCCTCTAAAGTCTCCTCGACATAAGCCTCAAGGACAGAGTCCCAAGAAAAATTCTCATTAAAATACATATATACAGAGAGACGAGTTACCTGAAAAGACGAGCCTCCTACAAATGTTGAAGAAACAAGCAATCTTCGGCATCGACAAGCGAGCAGAGGTTTTCTCTCTTTGGAAATGCTCTTTCTCTCTCAAGAATTTGAAGATTTCCAAAGTTTGAAATGAGGATGGGGAGTATTTACAAGAAAGGGGCAGGAAGATAAAACCTCCCATCATTTTATTGCCACATGTCAGGCTTCGGCACATGCATAGATGTCAAGGAAGATGGAGGGGTAGTACTCCTCGAAACTTTCGTCTAGGACTGAGGAACCCTCATCCCGGATTCGTGAGTACACTATTCGGATCGGACAGACCTGTTTGAATCCCATTTACATGTCCTATTAAAGGAAAAAATGCTTGGCCCATTCTCGCTGGCCCAATACCTCGACCCATCAGAACCATCATTCGGTCTAAGTACC
>ONZA01010586.1:7314-21623 GCA_900322205.1 Kewa caespitosa | reverse complement strand
AATAAATATCAGATTTGAAATCATTATTTCTAGAAAGACAAATTTTCCAAAATATAAAGTTACTAAAATTAATATATAGTTGCCAAATGTGAAAAAATTTCTTGCCTACAATATCCTGCCAGCCGTTTTTTTTTTAATCTTTATTTTTTTCCTCAATAAAACCGTGTGATGTGGCATTAGATGAAATGGTAGGGGGCCTAAATTAATTACACGTGGAATTAATTTGATTTTAACACTTCCTATTGGTACACTTAGGAGAGAGAAATAATTCTATTGGTCCACCTAAGATTAGTAAAACTAATTTTTTCTCTCTCTGGTAGCTCCTTTAGTATAGTAGTATAGATGTTCTGAAATGTGTTGCTGTAGAGGCATTTTCCTTTGGCATCCATCAATATTGATGCGGCGAAACTTAGAAACAGCTTCTTGTGTAAGTGTTTTTAAAGTATATGATTTACCCATTATCGAGTCTAGAAACACTAGATACGTGCAGGTTCTCCCCTTAGAACATGCATAGTTGCTGGCATTAGGCGATTTCTCACCCTTAGATTAGTAAATATTTAGCATTTGAATCTTCATCTAACCTTATGCTCCAAGTTTCGACATTTTTTTTTGTGTGTGGGGAACCCCCCGCCGGTCTTCTCTTATACCGGTTTGTGCACAACCCTCTCGGAGACAATTCCAGTATTAAAAATAGGATAGAGTTAGATCCCTCCCAGATCAAGGGTGGTCTCTTATAGAAAAAGAAGACATGTACTCTTTATTTTTTATTTATTTTTTTATTTTTTTTTTTCCTCATAAGTAGAACCACCTGTTGTCGCACATTTGTTGCATT
Source organism: Kewa caespitosa (assembly GCA_900322205.1). NCBI lineage: Eukaryota > Viridiplantae > Streptophyta > Magnoliopsida > Caryophyllales > Kewaceae > Kewa > Kewa caespitosa. The sequence continues at coordinate 20,791 of ONZA01010586.1, read as the reverse complement.
GAACCACCAACTTGGCTTGAAGTGATGGATTTTCCCTTGAATGATTAGTATAGTTTCTTTTTTTGCTATTTTGCCCCTCCCAATCCCCTTCCACAAGCAAAGCCACTAGGCCCACTACCCCCATCCATGTGCAGCATCATCCTGCTATACCTTGTACAAACATGGTCCATCATTTACAATCTTCTCCTGCATCATGGTCATTTTGAACTTCAACCATTAACCCATCACTACCGCCCACTTGCTACTTTCAGGCTTTAGCTTCTTCTCCTAAATCCACACTTTCCGACTACGTGAAGACAAAGTAACTAATTCTATTTTCTTTCCTATTTACTACGCCGACAAATAAAATAAAAAAACCCTCAATTTAAAGCTAAGCAAAAATGTTTAACAAGCTAGCGGAAAAGAATTTAACGCCACCAACAACCCTTGGCATATTGATATTATCATAATACCCAAACTTATCACAAATACACAATATAATTGACAAACACGATAAAATTACTAAATAACATCAAATTAGATATGAAGGAATTTGAATGTAAACCCATGAATTTGACATCAAGTCACGTATCCGGCTGCTGCTGTTTGGCAAACTCAAAATCTTATACGTGCTAGCCTCTAAATCACATGTCGGTCAATATTTGAGCCGACAGTTAAAAGGATAACCGTAGCTAATCGGAGGGCAGAATAGAGGGAAGGATAGAGGGAAGGGGAAGGAAAAAAAATGGAACAAGAGAAAAATAAGAAAAATATGCGTTACCAAATAAACCAAAATTTTGAGGGAAAATTTGTCAATATAAGTGAATTTAGTGGTCAAATACAAGGAAAATGCGACAAAAGGTGCTTTTTCTTAATACAAAAGTTATCCAAGGTGGTTGCAGAAGGTCTCTACCTGTAACTTTCTTGAAGAAAAGAGGGAAAGCCCACCAAGCTCGTGACTTTTATTTGGAAAATTTTCCTACACAGTTGACCTGTCCCCTTGCAGGAGGCTACTTGTTTTGTCTGGTTGAGGTTAAAATCTATAAGTTGTTAGATTGCCTTATATTATCAGTAATAACGAACCTGTATCATCTCTTTTAGGAACACTATAGAACTCTTATGAATTTGGCTCCTTTTCAAATGAGCATTCTCTTAATTGTGTGTGCGCCATGCCCTCAGTTAGACAATGACATGAATTGGCAAGTTTCTTATACTGAACTTCTACATCAAGCCCCAGCCTCCCCCTCCCACCATTGCCTTCGTGCTTAGTCCATTTTGCTACTGAGAACTCATTTGTCCAAAGTTTGAAGCTATCCCTATGACTTTAACCCATTTATAATTATTGTAGACCATAGACTCCGCTGAAGCTGTTGGAGCACCATTTTTCGTACAGCCGAAAAATCTGTGAATCTCCAGCTAGTTATTAGTGATAGAGCACCTTGAGCTCAGATGAGCTGATTCAGCTTCTGAAACGCCTCTCTTACGTCTTGCTTAAATGCTTACCATGTGCCTATACTCACAAAATCACCTCCCTCATCAGGCCCATGGTTCAAGAAGCTTAATTATTTGTGCGTGTTGTTTTCTTACAAAATGAACTTTTTTCTGACTTTGCTATTCTCAACTGAACTGCGTGAGCCTCATCAATTACAAAAACAGTCCTGTTACCTTTGCTCAAATCATACAAGTTATATCGCAAGCATTGTCCAGCACTGCGACAACATCTGATTCTCACCTGTTTGACTCACTTTTTACCTTTCCTATTATTTCTTGACAATGCTTTTTCTTCTTTTCATAAACAGTCAAAACCTTCTTCATTAACTTGTGAAACTCCATGCAGACCATGCTTAATGCACTAAGAGCACAAAGTAGGCCTTCAATGGCAAATGTTAGAAATGTTCACTCTTGGAATTTTCACCTGAACCTGTTTAGGCACAGGTCTTGAAACATGAACCTCTATTAGCATTGCTACATACGAAATTCTTTCCTATTGGCTTGTGCACTTTTAAGATTAGAAAGGTGGGGTCTTTTGTGCTCCAAGAACGTGCTGAAAAATTTGACAGGTGATCTAAGAGTTCTAGATGGTATTATGTGAAGCACGTCATTATGTAACAGAAACTGAACCCCATGTCATCAAACTGAACCCTACTTGTGTTCTTCAAATTGAAATGTCAAATTTCCTTTTGAACCAAGGGAGCTAAGACTAGTGACTTACCTTCAAGAAGCTTGATTTCCTATAGCCACGACTTCAGAGCACCCGCGTTAACAGTTGGCTTCGATAGCCAATAGCCATGGTGTTTAGACAGGATTATCATGTCAATCATTTTTGTTTAGTTTAGAAGAAATCCAACTGCAAAATAATTCATTTAACCCTTTTAGATTTAGATAAAGAGTTTGTATATGTGCATCCATTTTATCTTTATTATCCATACAATACGAGTGCCCTGCATTTTAATTGTATTTAATCTTGACAACAGCTTTCTACAGGTTTACACAGCAGCGGATTCCAGCTTGCAAACCTGTTCTTACACCAACATTTGTGAGTTATGATCACATTAAAAAAAAAAAAGGAACAAATTTCACACCATTTAACAATTTCTTTTTGGCCCCATGTCGTGATGTTGAGTAGTTTTATGCTGTCTTTTCAACAGGTTATTTCCATCTTTTTCTTGTTAGGCGCTATTTCAATCCCTGTTGGAGTTGTTACCCTTCGTGCTTCAGAAAGTGTAAGCATCAAAGGGTTTAGCTCTTCATTCAACTGAAATACTAATTGTGGTGAACATATTGAAACATACTTCAATTGCTGTTCAATGTTAGGGAGCCGGGAATTGTTTTTTCCATCATTATATTTGTAGGTGTATATAAAGCTTAAGTTTGACCGGAAGACCTGAAATTTGTCCTTTTTTCTTCCGCATCCTTGAGCTCGTTTAACTAAGTTGATTGTTAACTTTGTGAATGAAGATGATTGAAGAGATTCATAGTAAGAGAAGCAATTTGTAATAGAGAGAAAAGAGAGGATTCAATTAACTGTCTTAAGCCATCAAATGAACAACTGAATAGCTCAGTGATCAACGTGGGAAACAAGGCAACAGAATGTGACGTGGCAAAGTTTGTTAGCAGCAATAACAAACTCATTACAACTGAAAAGATTCCCCTAAACCTCTCTTTCTCTTTTATTCCCTTTAATACTCCCCCTCAAGATGGATGTGGAGCAGTGGCAAGAACACCTATCTTGGATAGCAGAAGGTGTTGCTGATCTTCAGTGAGGATCTTGGTCAGAACATATGCTAGTTGAGCCTTAGTAGAGACATAGGAAGGTTGGATGACACCAGACTTCATCTTGTCCCTAATAAAGTGACAGTCCACCTCTATGTGCTTGGTTCTCTCATGAAAAACAGGATTGGCAGCTATGTAAAGTGCAGCTTGATTGTCACACTTCAGAGTTGCAGAGAGGTGAGCAATGCCCAAATCCTTCAGCAAAGCCAAGAGCCAAGTCACTTCACAAGTAGCGCCTCTGTAGAACCACAACATGCTGTTTTTTAGACTTCCATGACACTGGAGAGTGACCAAGAAGAATGCAGTACCCAGCAGTGGATCTTCTAGTAATAGGACACCCTGCCAGTCTGCATCACAGTAAGCAGTCAACTCTGAAGAAGAACTGGCCATAAGAATACCTTGACCAGGTGCCTTGCGCAAGTACTTCAAAAGGTGCACAGCAGCATGCATATGGTCTTCAGTAGGAGAGGCCATGAACTGACTCAGAAGCTGAACAGTATAGCTCGAGTCTGGCCTAGTAAGTGTGAGATAGATGAACTTCCCAATAAGCCTTCTATACTTTGTCAGGATCAGCAAGTAAAACACCATGAGCTTGAAGCTTCACATTGGGATTCATAGGAAGCTTCCTGAACTTGCAATTAAGCATGCCATTTTCAGACAATAGGTCAAGCACATACTTCTTTTGTGAAATGAATATGCCTTGAGAAGACCTAGAAATTTCCAATCCCAAAAAGTAACTAGCCTCACCTAAGTCCTTCATATGAAACTGAGAACATAGATGAGACTTCAGCTATTGAATTTCAGGATCATTATCACCAGTAATGAGCATATCATCCACATAAATGAGTAAGGCAGTGAAACCAGAGGAAGTTTGTTTAGTAAACAAGGTGTAGTCAGCTTTGGATTGAGCATAACCAAAGTCTAACAAGGCAGTCGATAGCTTAGCAAACCATTGGCGAGGGGCTTGTTTTAAACCATATAAAGACTTGAGGAGCTTGCACACCTTAGTAGAAGAACTATACTCCCCCTGAGTAATTCTCTCCCTTAGGCATGGCCATGTACACTTCCTCATGCAAATATCCATGAAGAAAAGCATTGTAGACATCTATCTGACAAGTAGACCAACCTTTCATAGCAGCTATGGCCAAGAGAGCTCTCACAGTGGTCATTTTGGCCACAGCAGTACCATATTGTTGGCTACACCCTTGAACCACTAGCCGTGCCTTGTTTTTCTCAACAGAGCCATGTGAATGAAACTTAGTTTTATATAGCCATCTGCAGCCAATGGCTTTCTTTCCTAGAGGCAAAGTAGTAACCTCCCATGTACCTGTATCTTCAAGAGCCTGTAGCTCTAAATTCATAGCATCACACCAAACCTGTTCTTTGACAGCCTCTTTAAAGGTGATGGGATCTTTTGTACTTAACAAAGCAGTTAGGAAAGCAGAAAAAAGAGAGGAAACATGAGTGGAAGTGACATGATTGACCCTTATAGGCATAGAGGAGTCAGTTGTAGCATTATTGGACACAAAATCAGCAAGCCAAGAAGGTTTAGTGTGTGCCCTGGTTGATCTCCTCAGAATAGGAGGTCATGGACTTGGTGTAGAAACAGAAGAGGTTGAATCATGTAGGATAGGTGATGTAGGATTATGAGGACTAGGAGTATGAGAGATAGGTGAAGTGTGTGCAGGTGAAAGAGGTATGACATCAAGAGCTGGAGTTTCAGAAGTAAACACATCATCATAGCATGGAGAAGGCACTACTGGCATGTCTACTACAGGAGACATGTAGGCAGAAGAACTATTTTGATGGAAAGGAAAAACACTTTCCACAAACCTAACATCTCTAGAGACAAAGGTAGTCTTGGTAAGAAGATTGTATAGCTTGTAACCCTTTTGTGTGGCTGGATATCCCCAAGAAAACACAAGGAATTCCTCTTGGTTTGAACTTGTCAGTATCAAGATGAGGGTTAGCAGCAAACACAAGGCAACCAAACACTCTCATATGGTCATAAGAAGGAGGTTTGTGGAACAAGATCTCAAAAGGTGTTTTGTTGTTTAGGATAAGAGTAGGGCTCTGTTGATGATATAGGTGGCAGTTTGAACTGTATCACCCCAGAATGATAGAGGGAGACCAGCTTGAAATCTTAAAGCCCTTGCAATCTCAAGTATATGCCTGTGCTTCCTTTCTACCCTAGCATTATGCCGAGGCCTATTCACAATAGAAGTTTGATGAATTATGCCAGGAGTATGAAAGAATTGTTGACATGGTCCCCTGTCAAATTCAAGTGCATTGTCAGACCTTACTACCTTAAGTTGAGCCTGAAACTGAGTGGACACAAAGTTCATGAATATTTGAAGGGTAGTCAAAGCTTGAGATTTGTGTTTAAGTAGATAGGTCCATGTGGCCCTACTGCAATCATCTACAATAGTCAGAAAGAACCTAAACCCCTTTTGTGTAGCAACTCTATAGGGTCCCCAAATGTCCATATGAATCAACTCAAATGGTTTTGCACAGTGGGAAGTACTGTTAGTGTAAGGAAGTTTGGGAAATTTGGCTAAGGGACATGTAACACATACAGAATCAGCTGATATAGATCCATGAATAGAAATATTTGGAATACATTTCAAGCTTGAATTACCAATATGACCCATTCTTTTGTGCCACAAAGCAAACAATTTGTCTTTGTCATGAACACCAAAAAGACAAGTACTAACAACTTTATTTGCAGTATATTCAACAGAAGGAAATTATTGAACTACAGTACTTGGATCACAGATGATTTTCAGACCTTTATTGAGATCTGGATGAATTTGAGAGAGAGGTTTATTGATGAGATAGTAGAGACCATTCTGATGTTTGCCAATAGCTTTAAGCTTCTGAGTGACTGAGTCCTGAATTGTGCAGAAGGAGGAATAAAAAGTTACAGTATAGTTTCCATGAGATGTCAACTTAGGAATGGACAAAAGATTGAACTTAAACGTAGGCACACAGAGGACATCATGCAAAACTAAATTGTTTTCAAGTATGACAGTTCCAACAGAGGATATATTTGTTGTTTGGCCATTTGGAAGGTTTATTTTAGCTTGTTGTAGACTAGAGACTGTCTTGAACTGAGTTAGGTATGATTTATCGAAAGTCATATGGTCTGTAGCTCCTGAATCCAAAATCCACCCACCACTGGAATTCAAGGCACAAGAACAGAAGGCAATACCTGCAAAGCTTTGCTCCAAATCATCATCAACCTCTATGTCACTGTTGCTTGCACTTGTACTCTTGTTATGACCTGGTAGAAACTTTAGCAGTTGCTCAAACTGTGTTTGAGTAAAGGTGACAGCGTCATCTGTGCATATCTATTCCCTGTGAATTCCCTAGCCTTGGCTTTGTACAGTTCTAGCATTATCTTGACTTCCTCTGAAATCATTCCTCACATTCTCCTGTCGTGGTCTTCTTGCTTTGAAATGACCAGCACGATACCCTACTATCTCCCAACATCTCTCTCTAGCATGTCCATTTTTACCACACTTGGTGCACATCACATCATACCTTCTACCATAGGTAGCATTCACAGCTGGCCTAGCACTGTTAAACCTCAAACCTGCATTCTCATGACTGCCTTTACTATACAAAGCAGTAGATTCAATATCCAGTTTTCCTAGCTCATGAACTTCACGTTGAGCTTCCACTTGTTGTAACATGGAACAAGCTTCTCTGGTATGGACAAGGATCCAGGTCCATCAGATGGATGAATGAACAGAGGATTTTGCAAGTCATTGAGGTTTACTCTTGATGACATTTTGAAAAGAAAAAATGATTGATGTAACAGTGATTGACCTTCTATTCTTCACGATCTCTCACTATGAACTCTTCAATGGAGCTCTGATACCATATTAACTTTGTGAATGAAGATGATTGAAGAGATTCATAGTAAGAGAAGCAATTTGTAATAGAGAGAAAAGAGAGGATTTCATTAACTGTCTTAAGCCATCAAATGAACAACTGTATATAGCTCAGTGATCAACGTGGGAAACAAGGCAACAGAATGTGACGTGGCAAAGTTTGTTAGCAGCAATAACAAACTCATTACAACTGAAAAGATTCCCCTAAACCTCTCTTTCTCTTTTATTCCCTTTAATATTGATATCAACAGTTCACTTAAACTCAAATTGTTCACACAGGCGGTCGAAATTGTGGATTACTATCATGTCGAATGCATACCTGATTCTTTTAGAAGCGACAAACTTGGATACATAAAAGATGACTCTATTCCAAAAAACTGTACGCGACATCTGAAGGTTGTACTTCTGTTTCCCATATAAAATTTCCGAGGTTTATTGACATGTTAAGTAACATGTGCTGTTGTTTGATATTGGCCCTAAGTAGGCTCATTAAAAATGTTCAACCATATATTGATGAAAGACTGACAATCTGCTACTTTTTTATTTCCGTCAAGTGATAACTTTTATAAAACTAATTTGTAAATGCACCTTTGATTTCCTCAATTCTCCATCTCCTGATAATGTATGGTTTCGATGGACACTATAGAAAATGGATTTATATTGTTTTTATTTGTATTAGCCTGTTTATGCCATTGTATAATAAAACGGTCCTCTCACACATTTGGAATCGGTAGTGGGGCATTTTTTTTTTCTCTCTCCTCTGTAGTTAGGGTAGTCAGATATTTAATCTCGCTCTTGTGATGACATTTACTTTCCTCATGGATACTATCTCTCTCTGTGAATTGCATGACAGGTTCACAAACGTATGAAAGCTCCCATATATGTTTACTATCAACTTGATAACTTCTACCAGAACCACCGTAGGTAAGAGTTCGTTCTTCCCACTGCTTTGATTTTACCTTCTCTGTGTTTGTTTCTGACAATATTTACTTGCATTTGCACTATCAGATTTTGAAGTTAAAGGTTACTGTTCTTGACTTAGTCGCTAAAAAAGCTTATGGTAGCAAGAAGTATGACAGATTGAAATATGATGCTGCTGCGAAGAAGGGAAAGAAAATACTCCAGCTTGTGACAAAGTAAATGGACCAAGTTTACTTATCATCTAAATTAGTGTTGTTGACAGGCCAAAAAAAAAAAAAAAAAAAGAAAAAGAAAAAGGAAGAAGAAGAAGAAAAAGAAGATAGGCTGGCCAGTTAGAATAGAGATAAGAAAATGGTTATGCAGTTAAGTTTTATGCTACTGCCAAAAATATGCATTACTAAATTAGTGAAGGGATAGGAATAGTAGAGAGCCGCATCACAAAAAAAAAAAAAAAAAAGGAATAGTAGAGAGCACAAATGCGTGTACCCCTACCAGAAATCTGGACTCCGTGGGTGAAATACTTTTATTTTTGAAAAGATCGAAACCAGATGACAAAAGCCATGGTGATTTTCGCACAAAGCAGTATCCATCAAGCGTTCTTAAACTCTCACTTGTTTGGTACAATGGGGAAAATTTTTTACAATGAAAAAAAACAAGATATGGCATGTTCACAAAATGAATTTTATTCCCATTTCTTTATGACTCTCGGATATTGGTGTGAATGGTTGTACTAATGAACTAAGCAAACCATATAGTTGCTAAAGGAGATGCATTTTGGAGGCTTGAAAGTTTCATATGTGTCATATGTGACATGTTTAATGATGAAATTAAGCATGGCTCATCTCCGTTACAATTTATTTTATTACCTTGAACCAAAAGTGCCATCCAGGTTTTGTGTTTCAGGAATTAAGTGAGTCAATTCATAATTGGTTATTTCATGTTACAGGTATGTCAAGAGTCGAAGTGATAAACAGCTGTTACATGGACTTTCATATAGTCACACGAGTACATGCAAGCCTGAGGAATATAGCAATGAACTGCCAGTTGTTCCTTGCGGGTTGATTGCATGGAGCTTGTTCAATGATACATACACCTTTACTCGCGGAACAGACCAGTTACTTGTAAACCGGAAAGGTATTGCATGGAAGAGTGACCGGGAGCACAAATTTGGAAAACACGTTTACCCTTTCAATTTTCAGAATGGTTCATTCATTGGTGGCGGAAAGCTAGATCCAGATAAGCCAGTGAGTACTCACTTTGCTTCTATTGGTGAAATGTTGAGTTTGCTATTTCTGCGGCTATTGTTACAATTGAATTAGGTCCTATAGTTTTGCTTTTGGTCACTTGTTTTGATAAGAAGGTATGTGAATATGTGTTCTTTGATTTTGTTTGGAGTACTTGATCAGTTGATCTTAAATGCTTTTTTAGATAAAAGAATTAATTTAGGTTCAAGGAGTAAAAGGTGAAGCGCAAGGGAAAAGCAAGATGTTTTCCAACAAAGAAAGTACATATGTCCCCAGTTATGCTGCAGATATGAAGTAGGGTATTCCTTTAAGGTACAAGCAGCTCTTGACCAAAGTGAAGCTATGTAGGAGATCTGATCCCCTATTCTGTCCACTGGAAAGACTACTCCCTGAAAAGTGCGCCTATTTCCATCCATCCAAATACACCATAAGATTGCTAAGGTCTCATTGTGCCACAACAATTTCTCATTGTTGCAGAAACCCACGAACCTTCCCTGAAGAAAGTCTAGAACCGTTGCCAGGCAAACCCAGGATTCACCTCTCACAGCAAAAAGCTTTGCCCACAAAGCACGGGCAGCTTTGAGATCATAATGGTGTGTACTTAGAATAAAATGAATCGTGTTTTCCTTCGGAATGTAGTTTTGCCAGATGAGAAATAAGGGGCTCCACACAAAGGCCTATACTCCCTAGTGTTAGGGCTACCGTTCGTGTTCCCTTTTATTTTTTATTTTTTTTTGCTTCCCTGGACCAGGAGTTATTTATTGCACAGCAAAATGACCAAGAATCCAAAATCCTCAGTAGCATCCGGTGCTTCTTCTTTCCGAATTCTATCCTCAAAAGGTAGGTTTGTTATCTGGCCCTACTAATACGCAACCATTAACAAAGTTTGAATGAATGTCTATTTCGTAGAGTAATGCCATTAATTCTTGGGTCAATTCCTGCTCCTGGGAATGTTGATCGCACGAAAACTCGCTCTCGATCACCTTGTGGAAACCACTGTCAAGAGTTGTCATCCCAAACTTGATGGCCTGCGCCTCTGCCACAATCACTTTGACTGAATCCTCATTTGTTTTACCCCCAGTGGCAACAAGATCGCCAACCTCATCCCGAGTTACGGACCCTCAAACCGTCTGCAATATCATTCAGCATCGCAGCATCATTCTTTATTTTAACAATCCTTGACGGTAGAGTGCACCACCTTTCTGTTTTATAGTAAGAGTTAGAGTATATACAAACGTACTTTCCCTGTTCTCCAAGTTTTCGTCAAAGTTGATCTTGTTGTACTTTCACCTTGGGTGTTCTTCTTCATTACTAGGTTGTCTTTACATTCATGTGTTTTGTATCAAATGGAGTTTCAGCTGCTGCTATTTCCCCATTTTACATTTGCTATTTTCTTGTGTGAATCAGCTAAGTGAGCAGGAGGATCTCATCGTATGGATGCGCACTGCTGCTCTACCTCACTTCCGAAAGTTGTATGGGAAAATTGAGGAAGATTTGTATGAAGACGACGTGGTTGTTGTGAACCTCATGAACAATTACAATGTTTATCTTTTTGGTGGAACAAAGGCACTTGTGCTTTCTACTTCCAACTGGTTGGGTGGGAAAAATGACTTCCTTGGAATAGCTTACCTCTCTGTTGGTTCTTTCTGCTTAGCGGTCTCCCTCATCATCATTCTGCTACATGTAAAGAATCCAAGGTAAAACTTTGTGAAACTGAGTTTAATGTTAGCACCGGAAAATTGGTTCCACACCAACTAATATTCTTTTGAATATAAACGCGTAACATTATCAACCATTTTCTATGTGCGAAGTAGAAGTGATAAAAAAGTTGAACATGTTTAGTTTATGGTCCTTTGTTCAGAATAGCGGCCGCCTTCTATATTTTCGTTTTCAGTGGCTAGTCTTTAACGTTCTAAAATACTTTTTTACCTCAACATTGATTCACTATCCCCTGTAAATGCTTACTTAGCTACATATGTTCTATGGATGAATTGATCTTTTACTGAAATTCATATACTATTTGATATTTTTTGTCGTTGACCTTATTCAAGTTTTGAGTTTCTTTCATTTATAGAGTACAATTGACTAAAGGTCAAGCTAAGAAAGCCACATGACGCCAAAGTTGATGCTCATTCCTTCTCAAGATGAATGTGACAGTTTCTGCATGTATGTTGTGCCCTCCCCAACAGCGTCTCAGCTAGCCTGAGGCAGGATTTCGCTCGTTTTTTTTTGTTTTTTTTTTTGTTTTCTTCTCCAATACTGCGATACTAATGTCACGACCTACCTAAATTATCCATATTAGCATTTTACCAAGACAACTCATTAGTGTCTCTGATAGGCGCCTTTGCTCAAGTTGTAGTCAAAGATTAAACATGCTATTGGGACAAGTGAGAGCTTTTCATCTGTGGCTACCTAGTATCCAGATGCATCTAATGCCTTTCTTGTCTTTGAATTATTTCAGGCCATATGGGGACATCAACTTGTTATCTTGGAATCGGAGAAGCCTTTCTAGTTGACATGTCACATGGTGAGCTTGCACTCGAAATGTCAGCTAAAATGCTCTATACTTATATATTGTGAAAAGTTACAAAGAGTCGAAGACTAAATGAATTCTGATTAGGGATTTTATTGAAACAACCTCCATGTAATTCAATCAGACTCTTTTTACTCAGTCCTAGACCTGACCACAAGCCCTATGGGCGACATTGTTGGTCGCAAGTGACATTGGCCTGATGGTATATCATGTACAGATGGTGTAATCAATCTTAAGGGCTAACACAAAAGTATATCATATATGTTTAAAAGGCGAAGTGCAACATCTTTGCATTTGTCTTCGTATATCTATGACAATATGATAATATGGCTTTGGTTTGATCTTGTGAGATGTCAAGAGTGACGTCGAGAATTGTTCAATTTATGTTAATTTTGTAGAACTCTGGATAGACTTTGTATACAACATCCACGTGGTGTTGCCTCTTGCAAGGTCTTAGAAGGTCAAAATATATGCAACCTTACCCTGAACTTGACAAGGTTGTGTTTGGTTAAACTTTCGATAATATATAAGAAAAGGTAGCGGATAATCCGTACTTCGGGTGATTTGCTCAAATTAATCCATATTTCAAAAATTGCATATAATAGTCTCTCTCTGACGAACATTAACTATAGCAGACCTACACTTTTCTTATATGAAGAAATTTCTAATTCAAACACAAATGGTTGTCGCTCGTCGATATTCTAAGCTTACTATACACAATAAGCATGTACCATGCATTTAAGAGGGCTAACTCATTAGACATATGATTTACAATGGGTCTTGGTCCAGTACCAATAGTAGTCGTGAAGTAACTCGAAGTAGAGACTGTTTGTAGGAACTTAAAACTAAGGTCGACATCTCCCAGCAGATCTTGCTGTTAGAGTTGCAGTATTAATACATACTCTGTGTCCTATAAGAATGTTAACATATTTCATTTTGGTATGTTACATATAAATATTAACATTTCCTTATTTGTCATAATTTTTGACAATAAAGTACAACATTACTCCCATATCAAATGCATTCTCCTTTTTTTTTTTCTTCTTTTCGTCCCACTCACATGCATTCTCTCTCCTCTTCTAGAGGGATAAAGTTGTCAATCTACTTCTTTCTTATTCACCAAAGGTTAACATTTGCATGGGACGGAGAGAGTAGATTTTGGGGTTTGAGTAAAAGACTTGTCACAACTCACACGCAAAGAATTATTGGGTACTACAATGACGGAAACCACAAACCAGCATTGAGCAAAATATTTCTCCCAAAAAAAAATAAAAAATAAAAATACCAGTGGCAAGAAGAAAGAAAAGAGAAAAATGGAAGTACGTTCAGCTCCAGTGGATGTAATGGACAATTAATCAAACTTGAAGAGGGGGATGTGATCTTGTTTATATGATTTTGGATGAGGAACGATGATAATATCCTTCCGTTCATTATTGATTACAATCTTCATTACACCCACTCCCTCATCTTCTTCATCATTTCCTATTTTTAGTTCTAAATTGATTACATTAAACTAGCCTCTTCATAGTTAAAATTGGAGTTATCTAAGCTTTTGGGGACTGAACTCTCCTTAAATTTTATTTCTGGGGACTCAACTAATTTTTTTTTTTTTTTTTTTTTTTTTTTTTTGG
>ONZA01010585.1:15878-29936 GCA_900322205.1 Kewa caespitosa | reverse complement strand
ATTAAGAACCCTAGAAATATCATGGAAAGTGATATAGCATTCACAACAATACTAAAGATCCAACCTTTCCATCAGATAACCATAATTGGGCTACCCTCAATTTAGAATAAGGAAAGTACTCACGCATGATTGAAGAACACATCACATAATACTATTGCACTCACGCATGATTGAAGAACACATCACATAATACTATTGCAGCTCATGATCTAGTTAGATATAGAGATAAAAGAAAATACTCAAACTTCTATTAATATCAAAACTGACCAAAGAATGTTCTTCAAACCGTTGTTTGTAATCTTCAACAATAAATTGGAGTCTTCTCCAAAGTAGAGAGAATAATAAAACTAAAGTAAACTAAAACTAAACTGAATAATCTATATTAACCTAATAGAAGTGTTTATATAGGAGTCCTAGTCTAATACACATAAGGCTCAGATTAGGAAACAAATCTCCATGCAAGTAAAGAGCGAGCTCCCGATCGGGCAGTCTATGTGTTGGAGGGACGTGGGATCAGGCGTTTAACTTTTCACACTGACTTGGTATTGGGCGCCCGATCGCGCATTTTGACAAAGCCTCTGTCTTTGACAGTTTTGACCCTCTTGCGCTCAGAATTTGAGAAATTACAAAAAGTGAAAGTTGTAGCCCTTGCTCTTAGCTTTCCAAAGCATGTTGAATCAGGTCAATCAAATCTCGTATGTGAAATTTAGATCTCAAATACTAAACTGTTTGCAAACTGCAAACACATGTGGAAATGTGCTCGTTCGCTTGCGTCTCTTACTTCAATCTTGTTCTCGCTCAACCAGTTCAATACCCATCCATGTCCCTGTCCTCCTATCTTAAGGAAATGACCTAAAAATAAAGAAAAAACACAACATAGCCGAGTAATAGTGGTTTCACAAGATCGCAACCAAATCAAGCAAAAACCATGCAAGTAATGCTAATTACGATCAAATGCAAGCTCGAATCACGGATAATAATCACGTAATATGAGCACTTATCAGGAAACGAGGATAAATATGCTTCTTCGTATAGCTATTTACCAGCTCATGCCTCAAAATGATGTTATCAGCTATACTTCTACCTTTTGAAAGCAGACTGAGCACTACCACAACATGATCAATAACATGAGCCATTCTAGTAGTTAAGATTTTAGCAATGATTTTGTGGACTTGCAACATGAAATAGATTTATATTCTCTAATGGTGGATGGCTGAATAACCTTTGGAAGCAAGGTAATGGAAGTGGAATTCAAAAATTTCAACATTTTACCAGTTCTGAAAAACTCACTTACAGTTGAAGTGACACCCCCTTTTATGATATGCCACAACTTCTTCACGAAAACAACATTATACCCATCAATCCTTGGAGCTTTATCATTCCCTATAGAAGACATAACAGTAAAAATTTTCCAATCTTGGATAGGATTACACAACTATTGTTGTTGGATGGATAAAGTATTCCATTGCCTAAGCGGAACCATGTCCACCCCAGGTAAAGAAGAAGCATTAGAGCCTAATGACCCCTCATAGAATTGTA
This sequence comes from Kewa caespitosa, assembly GCA_900322205.1. Taxonomy (NCBI): domain Eukaryota; kingdom Viridiplantae; phylum Streptophyta; class Magnoliopsida; order Caryophyllales; family Kewaceae; genus Kewa; species Kewa caespitosa. The sequence continues at coordinate 28,397 of ONZA01010585.1, read as the reverse complement.
AGATCTTAACCTAGATTAGGTTAAGCTCCACCAACTTTTCACCCATTGCATCATACAAGTAACTGATGCATTTTGTGCAGTCTTGGCCTTCACAACTGCATGAACTTGTTGTTTCCATCTCCAAGTTTCAGCCAAATAACCTTGGTTCTGCATCAACAAATGTTCTTCTAACTTAGACCATTTGGAAGGTCTAATAAGCATTGCTTCTCCTCAACTATCAAACAATCATTTAAAGGGGCTTGCTGTAACTGAATTTGTACCACCTCCAGTTGCTTCTACATTGCATCACCCTCTGAGAAGTCCCGTCATATTCAGTATCATATAGGTGCTTGAGGGCCCCTTTAATACTTTCAATTTGGATTGCAGTTGAAAAACAGTACCATCAACATCAAGTTTCCAAGCTTGCCTGACAGTGTCTAAGAGTATGGATGGCTAGTTAAGAAATTTCGAAAGCAAAAGGGCATGATCCCCATAATTATTTATCTTGAAAAGTAATAACAGTAGGTGAATGATCTGAAATTGAAAGAGCTTGGAAACCAGCCACAAAGTCACTAAACATGCACATCCAGGTAACATTTCCAAGGGCCCTGTCAATTTTACAATAAATTCTTGCATTCCCTTGCTACTTGTAACACCAGGTGAAGAAATTACCTGTACCTTTAAGATTTGAAAGTTGAAGTTGGTCAACACAATCTACAAACTCTTGAATCTCATGCATAGCAACAGGCACACCATTTACTTTTTCACCAAAATGGAGAGGATTGTTAAAATCACCCCACACAAGGCAAGGCCAGTTGGCAAGAGCATAAAGTGAAGCCAGATCAGTCCATAACCCAGACCTAAAGCCATGTTCATTATGAGCATAAACCACAGTCATGTAGGCTTGAAAACTACATTGCAGGCTCCTCATCTCCAAATGCAATTAACTGAGACTTGATATCCATAGCCACAATACTGATTTCCTTAGTTTTCCAAATACACCAATTATTCCTTTCATAAAGGCTTGGTTATTAGCCATTAAGTCCCACCCAGCAGGTAGAGTTCTTTTAATGATACTAGCTGCTTTATTCTGGCTGACTTTTGTTTCTAACAAACAAATAAACCTTAACTTGTTTTTCTTAACAAACAACTTTATTTCTTTGTGGTTTGAGGGCTTATTCGACCCTGTGACGTTCCAGCAAGCACCAATCATGTAATAGGATTGTGGTTCGAGCCATCTACCCTTGAAATGGAGCGTACCTCAGCATGAGGCTTTATAACATTATCAATAGCATCCTCATCCACATCTTCTAAAATAGAATATGTGTTACTCAAATCATTAGGCGGTGCACTGACATTATAGTCCACTTGAGACTTCTTCCATTTCCTCTTGTTAGTTACCACAATAAATTCATCATCATCAACTTGTCTTGTAACAGGCTAGGGTGCTGTTGTTTTTTCTTCCATAAAGCTCTCATTCTAGGCAGAGGTGCCCTTTGATTACCACCCCTCACATGCTTAAGTTTAACAATTTATGCACAATCATGCCCAAACACAATGCAACTCTCATTCGAAAACAACTTTCTGAAACAACATCTTCCCCTCTGTGTCTTGTATTTTAACAGTCTCAGGAAGAGGTTGAGTAACATCCACTTCAATAAGCAAACGAGTAAAAAAAATTTTCTTTCGTAAAGAGGTGCATTGATCAACATACAAAGGCTTACCAATAGCATTGACCACCCTTCTTAGAGATTAGGCTAACACACAAACTAACTAGTATATTGGGCAACTTAACCCACTGTGGAATCACCTTTAGAACCTCTTCATTAAAGTCAAAATCAGACATCCATCATTTCAATAAAATGGGCTTGTTGTTATATAAATACGAGCCATTTTGGAGAACAGTCTCAACATTAGATTCAACATCAAATTTCACAACAAACTACCCAGCTTCATGAGATTTGAAGATATAAGATTCAATCTGCTTAGGGCATGGGCTATCCCCCACAAAATACCAATCAAAGTGTTCTTTCATTTGGCCACTTCAGGTTCAACATTCTCCTTACGAAGCTGATTAACAGGCTTATCATTGATAATGGTGGGAGCTACAAAATCTAACTTCATACCATTGATTGAAGATCTATTACCTGGAAATAAAGAGGCCCATTGAGGTTCATGTTCCTCCATAATATCAAGACGTCAAGTAGCACCATGAGGTTACGTTACTGTTCCATTTCTTTTATCTACCTGAGAAATATCCTTGTTAACCTGGGGTTAGATCATAGGATTAAATAGAGGCCCCCCAATGCTTCAGGAACAATCAGAGTGACAATCAGAAGTTCTGAGGCTTGAGAACCCACTTGTCTGGGTATCAGGTTTGGCACCATTTTCACAGGTGTTGTCAACCCAGTAGGGCTAACATTTATGTTTGAATGTCCACCATTCTTCATAATTTGCGGTTTAGATTATTCACTGGAAGATGGAAAGGAACGAGCTATAGATTAAGGTGTGGTCTCTTCTTTCTCTTACCAAGCGCCAACAGAGAAACCTAGAAACATCACGTGATAGACAAGCCTTTGTTCGTTCAAGACTTGAAACAAAGGGATTAGTGAACAAGTTGTCATTAACAATTGTGGACTTCGTTGTCCATGTTTGTTCGTTCAAGACTTATTACCCTTGCCAGTAAAGTTTTTATTTTTTAAGTTACAAATTCAAAAGATATGTATCCAATAATAAAGAATAATAATAAAGGCAACAACGGCAATAACAACAACAATAACACCAATAATATTGACAATAACATATTGATAATAATAATATACTAATAACATAACATTACATAGATAGTTCAAAGATTGTCATTACACATTGTTGAACAATTGTTTTTCTAAATGTTTAGTGCATCAAAGTTTATAGGATTGCCAGATAGGTCTTGATATGTCGAATTCTTTTCAGTGAATTTAATTTTAATTAATCTTGAATCCTTAAATAAAAATGGTCATCCAATTTTATGACGCTTTGATCTCTTCGTTGTGTACCAGGTGCTGCGAAGGGAGCAATAGGTTGTGTCTTGTGATCAAGTAGCTTCAACAACAAAAAAAAAATTAAAATTTCAAATTGTTTCGGGTGATTTTGGGTAAGGAGAATGGACCCTCGAACACTTAAAGGGTTGGAGAGACTTGATTGCTTGAGATGAAGAGGATGTTGATGCGTCTCGTCAGAAGAAGGGTACCTGCGCAAAGAACGCACATGAACTGCCCCCAGCGTGGTCCGGAGAACGGTCCTCCGACGATGAAGTTAGTATGGAATGTCTAAGAATAATTGATTTGCCCAAATGGGCAAATTGAATGCTCTTTAGGGTGGCCAAATCTTCCTTAAGAAGTGGGAAAGCCTTGATTGCTCTAGAGAGAGAAAGTAAAAGTGTTATCTCAACCAGAACCAGGCTTTTCCTTCCCCTTGAAAGGTATGCATGTCTCCTATTTATAGGCATTTCCCAAAGAATGCTAGGGTTGTGGTTTGTCCACTAAGGAGGCACCACGTGGACATTCCTCCTTTGGGCCTTAGAGAGGGAATGGACCCCGGGGGCCGCCAAACAGGTCAGCACATGTGCTGGGCACATGCCATCTTTTGTATCTTCTGGAATCTTCCATAAGTATTTCTCCTCCGAGAATGGTCCTCCATTGGTGCTGAGGATGCCTCTAGGCAGTGCACCCCTTCGTCTCCCTCTTCAGTGGACCCCTTGTCAAAGGGGGAAAGAGGATCCTTACATCCTGCTGTCAGGAGAGCCCCTCGTTCTGCCCCGGGAGGGGGGACGAGGGTCAGCTGCCAAAGCCCTTAGGGTCGCAGAAGGGTCGTGGTGCCGTCAACGACCTAGAGGCCAAACGAGAGGTACAACCTCGTAGGGGTCATTGGGCCAAAAGGGGGGCCCAACCTGAAACTATAGGAGCAATGGGAGGGGTGAGTCAGTCCATGGGCTTGGAAAGGAGCCAGGCCGAAACCAACCAAACATTTGCCCCTCGTATTGGGCGTGGCCCCGAGCTTCGACGAAGGGGGCCTGCCCGATACGAAATAACTGAACAGACGAGGGGTCTCCCCTTGTCTGGGGGTGTGCTCCTTCATCTCTTGTCGCTTTGGGAGGATTGCTTTGGGAGACGGTCAACACGTGGCAAGATCTGGGGATAATCTAGGTGCGTTCCCCAATGGACGCGACGTTTTGTCCAAGTGATGCCACGTTTCGCCTCCCATTTGCCTTGCCTCTATAAATACAAGACTTTTCCAACGTTCCCTTCATTTTCTCATCTCCATCTTCTGAGTTTCAGAGAGAGAAATTTCTTAGAAAGAGAAGCTTTGTATTCTTGCTCGTGTATTGGACCAAGCGCCCTCATCGGTTCCCACCGCCGCTTCGTCTCTCCCAGGTATCTTCGCCTCTCTTTTAAATATGTATCTTAATTGAATGGGATCCTGTTCTCGAGGCCTTCATCGAGGTGACCCCGGAGTCCTGCTTAGTGTACCTGTGGGGAATTGTAGAAGCACTTCGACTCTTCATCGGGGACGAGGGATTTCGGCCCGGGGGATCCAACCCCAAGGAGGTTCCCCTTTGGACCCAGGACCACCTTCGCCGGGAGATCGACGTGAATTATCTCCGCCAAGCAGAGACTCCCGTCTGTGGGTCACGAAGAGAGGGCCGACCCTTTGTCAGGCCCTCTGCATCTTCGCCCTGAGGACGTTAGCAATAAGTCGTCAAAAAGTCACACCGATGCGATAGGAAAAGATGCTCGACGTGTCCGCAGGAAGACTGTGGCTAGAAGAATGGCTCGAACAAAACAGACAGCTTGCAAGGCTGTCCACAGAGTCAGGGACGAGACTAACCAGCCATCCGCCGAGACCGCCAAGCCGAAGCCATTGGGAAAAAGGAGGCTTGTTCTGGAAGGGAGTTCGGAACCGGCTTCGCCTGCTGGTAAGTGATTTTAATTTTTTCTTTGTTTTGCCCGGTTCCAGCTGGCTCGTTGCACTTTGGATCCCGACGCGGTCACCATAGCCTGCTTCCCATCGTACACCATCTCAGCAGGTATGATGGGGGCCTTGAATATAAGGAAAACGAAGCAACGGAGAAGAAGGCCACCTCGAATACGGATCCGAGTACTATACCAAGTAGTTGGACGATACCCGACGAGAGTGCGACTTTTTTTGGTCATGGGTCAGGGGCCCCAAAAGTTCCTTATTGGCACTAGAAGAGAGGTCGATGGTTGATGCTCCTGAAGGCATGCTTACCTTCCACAGACTCTCGGGTAGATTCGGCTTCCGGCTACCCCTTCGCCCTCTCCCTATTGAGGGTTCTCGGTGTTGCTCCGGTGCAACTCCTCCCCAACACTTGGGGACACATCACCACTTTCATTATTTTTTGTAATGTACATAAAATTACACCCACTCTCGGCCTTTGGTCCCTTGTAACCAACGACCCTAGGCCGCACCCAAAGTAAACTCCCTCTTCTTCTTCTTATTCGAGCCGAAGCACGAATATGTTTTTGGGCCTCTGATGCCGTCCAAGAACAAGGATTGGGTCTCCAAGTACTATTACATCGGGGCCCACGAGGATGACTTTCTGGATGTTATCCCTCGGTGGAATCCTTCACCGAGACCGGTTTCCTTCGGCGAGCCTTCGGCGGAAGATATGGCCTCCCTGCATCTCTTCACCTACGAGACGAGACTTCATAAGGCGAAGACAAAGATCTGGGTGAAGCTGCCCCTTCGGTGGATCCCCAAGAGGAAGTGGCTGGAGGAAGAGGATTTTCTGGTGTACCATGGGATCAACGATGCCATGGACTGGGGTATTTTCCCTTTGTTTTATTTTTAATCTGACTTGTTCCTTCGCCATTGTTCGCTAACTCCTCTTGTTTTCTGTCGGCATAGATCGCTCGTGATTCTTTGATGTCCAACACAGCACGCCTGGACAAGACGGGGACCTTGTCGTAGGCCGACATCCAGGCTAGGATCGTGGCCGAGAACAAACTTGTTCTAGCCAAGGCGTGGGCGGTGAATTTCATGTTTGGCATGTTTTTTTTTTGACTTTATGCTTTTTTTCTCACCCTCTCGTCTTACGTCTTTGCAGAGGGTTGAGGCCAAGAAGAAGGGTGCCAGGATGAAACGTAAGAGGGAGCCGACGACCTCTTCGTCTTCTCCTGCGGCCACAAGCCCTCAGGTGCCAAAGTCCCTGAAGAAGGTGGGTATCGAGAAGGAGATGAGGAACATGGTGGAGGTCCTTTCAGACAGAATCCCCAGCGGGACATTCCAACGGCACTTGTGACGGGGCTTCTCGTGCCGACCCCTCCGTCTGGGTCCACCAAGGATAAGGGGAAGAAACCGATTGTTGCCCCTTCGCCCCCCATAAGGGCTCAGCCAAGAGGTCACCTCTCGTTGAGAGGCTTTCTTCCCCGATACCTCTCTTGTACCCCGAAGGAAAAGAAGAAAGTGGTCGTCTCCTTCTTGGAGAGGGCTGTTACTGAGAAGGACGAGAGGTACTTGGAGGATCGTCCCGGGGCTATTGAGCAAATGACCCATCGTCTAGCTGTGGAGGTATATCTCGTTTCTTTGCTGCCAAGTCTTTTCTCGATTCTCGGACTAACCTTTTTTCTCTTTGTGTAGGCGGTGCTCCTATCTCGGCATTATACCAAGATGGATCGATGGGAAGGGTCGTCTCAGGATGCCGAGAAGGAGAGGGACGAGGTTGTGGAGGCTAAGGAGAGGGATGGGAGGGACAAGAAGAAAGTCGAGAAGGAGAGGGACCAGCTGTTCCATCGTTGCAATTCTCTCGAGAAGGAGAAGGTCGAGAAGGATGCAAAGCTTGTCGCCGTCGAGGCCAAAATGGCCAAGGGGAAGGAGAAGATTGCGGCTCTCGAGGCTGAGCTGGCCAAGGAGAAGGAAGAGAGAGAAGTGGCGAACAGCGTCTCCAAGTCCTTAAAGGATTAGGTAGTTGCCTCTGAGAGGGTGTTCCTGGAGAGCCTCAGGGAGCGCTTCATGGCCATCTTCGACTCCGAGGAGGGCTATTCAGCCTTGCTGGCAAGGCGGGTCGTGATGCTCTTGTCCCGGGGGGGAAGATACTTCGATGACCAAAGAGGCTTACGCGGAGGAGCTGGGGTGGAACCCTCGGGACCACTACCGTAAGGCTTCAATAGCTGACCTTTCGGACTTCGACACTGGCTTCCTGGACGCGATTTGAGATCATCATGGGCCTCACGCCGCGGGTGCTTATGGTGGGGAGGCCGAGGGTCAAGATGTCTATGAGGGCATGTTTCCCCTAGAGGATGCTGCCGAGGGTGTCTCCTTGCCATAGGATCGTGATGTCGTCGATAATGGTGCGGCCATCGCTTCTTCCCCCTTCTCTCCTTTGTCTTGAGGAGGGTTGTAATTTTATTGCTTTTGTCTTGCAATGATTTGTGAACATTTTTATCTTCTAATGGAAGTTGTCCATCTTTTCTATGCTTATGCTTCGTCCTTCTATTCGTCGCGGCCTTGGTCGAGTAATCTCCATTTGAGTGCGACAAAAGCTGGGTAGTTTGCCGAGAGGGTGGACGACAGGTAGTCTTTCGTCCTGTTGCCCCTACTTGATCAAGGCTGGGAGTTACCGGCGAAGAGATGTAGATGAGGGGGTGGGCCCTTCGTCTTGTGCTATATGCTCACAATAGCGCTGAGGGTGGGACCATCGTCTCACACACTTGGGAAATTTTTGGCTCTTTTTGGTGAGGCTCGACGGTCGAGGCTTTTATTGCATGCGTTATCTCTTTGGGAAACGTTTCATTCTTTTTTGGATTCTCGTCGTTTCTTATAATCTTTGGGGGCGTTACGCCATGTGTCGTGCATCCCCTATTTTCCTCAAGCGATCTGGACTATTGACTGCGCTTGGCCTTGCCTACAAAAGGGAGACCTATGGGTCATTCTCTCCTTGCACCTTTCCTTTTCTCCCCTCACCTTCCTTTCTGAGTAAGTAACATGTCTTTTATTTCTCAGTGTCCTGCTCTTTTCATCCCTCTTCCCCTTCTTTTCCAAAGCATGCCTTTTATTTCTCAGTGTCCTGCTCTTTTCATCCCTCTTCCCCTTCTTTTCCAAGAGGTGATGGGTTTCGTCAGCGGCTATGATGACCCTGGTGGTCTTGTCTTTGCGTTTGACCCATGTTTAACGCTTTTTGACGATTGTATCCTTGATGGGGTCGATTTACTTATATTATTTTCCTCTGATAATTAACATCCTTGACTTATGAGGGGATGCCGGTCGGTGCGAGGTCTTGCAGCTGTTCTTCGGCCCTCGCCCCACCGAACGGGTTGCTGGTGGATTTTCATCCATTTTCCGTTCGCGGCGCAGATGATGAGCTTGTCCCCGTGCCGTCTCTCTCTACCGGCTTTCTCTTCTAGGAAATGAGAGAGGGAGCCTCTCCTGGCTGCTGTATCTCGTCCCCTCGAGAAGAGGGTCTGGTGGATCCGGAAAAGGTTTTGATGGAGCCGAGATCCTGGTGGTGTTTTTCGGTGGCGGTGGTGGAGTGTGCGTTGGAAAGAATTTCTCCGAGTTGGGAAGGACTTGACGTATTATATTAGGTCTTCGTCCTCCCCCCATACCCTTCTTCCTCCCTTTGGGCTCTTGGCTCTCTTCCGACAACTTTGTCCAGGTGTCCCCTCCGTCGGAATTCAGGGGTTCTCTCCCCCTACGGAAGAACTTGGCATATTAGCTTTCCTTCAGCATTTAGGATTTTCCTTTGTACTTGGATCTTGTATGTCCAAATCTTTGTAAAGAACTTTAATCAATCATGAAAGAGTTTGATGACTATTTGCCCCCAAGGACGGGGTCTCGTCTCTTATTCTTTACTATCTATTGATTTTGCCTTTCGTCTATCTTTGCATATAGTGAACTTGAGTGGGATTCTTCATTCTCTGCCCCCATGGTGGGGCCTCGTCTATCCATGGCGTAGACCAAATTCAATTTTCTCCATGGTGGGGTTTCGTCTAACCGTGTCGTAGACTAAGTTCATTTGCCCCTAGGGTGGGGTTTTGTCTAGCCGTGTCATAGACAGTTCATTTGCCCCCAGGGTGGGGTCTCGTCTAACCGTGTCGTAGACTGAGTTCATGGCCCCCGTGGTGGGGCTTCGTCTAACCGTGTCGTAGACTAAGTTTATTGCCCCCGTGGTGGGGCTTCGTCTAACCGTGTCATAGACTAAGTTTATTGCCCCCAAGGTGGGGCTTCGTCTACCAAAATATAACAGAAAACTTGCAAGGCAATATATAGACGAAAAGGCATGAGAGCCAAAAACAAATCCATTTCTGGCTTCTTGGGGGAGCCGACCCCTAATGGACGAAGGCCTCACAAAATAGATAAAAGGTTGTTTGGGGGACCTACCCTTCTTGGCCGATGGCCTCACAAAATGGATAAGTGGTTGCTTGGGGGGCCCTACCCCTTCATCTAGAGAAATCTAGGAATCGAAAGTGTCAAGGCTGTTTGGGGGTGCCTACCCCGAGGAGGCTCCATGATGAGACCGTGTCCTAGACGAAGAACTTCTGGAGGTTGTTGATATTCCATGGTTTGCCTATCTTCCTCCCTTCCGGAGTTTCCAGTCGGTAAGTTTTTGAGTTTATGACTTCGTCACCCTGTAGGGTCCCTCCCAGTTGGGTGTCATATTCCCTTCTTCGTTCTGTCTTCCCACAGATTCCATGGTTCTTAAGACGAGCTCTCCCACGTTCAGCTTTCTCGCTTTCACTTTTTGGTTGAAAGCCCTTGTCATCCTTTGCTTTTAGATTTCTGCCCTCAACAGCGAGTCCCCTTGTACCTCTGGGAGGAGGTTGAGGTTGTGTTTCAGCCTCTCGCATTTGTCTCGGGGTCGAAGTATTCGACCCTCATACTCTTGTTGGCTAGCTCCAGTGGGAGTACTGCTTCAGAACCGTTGACGAGGTTGAACGGTGTTTCTCCCGTGATTGCCTTCTCAATTATTCTCGACGCCCATAAGACCTCTATTAGCATGTCGGCCACAGTCCCTTGTCTTTGTTAAGCTTATTAATAATTCCATTCACCAAGATTTTGTTGCTTGAATCCACCTGCCCATTCGTCAGGGAACTTGCTACAGCTAAGAAGTTTGCTTTCACCCCATATTCTTCCAACCATTCAGTGAGCTTTGGTGTCTCAAACTGTCGGCTGTTGTCGAAGATGATGCTTCAGGGTGTGTCAAAATGTATGAGGATGTTCTCTAGGATGAACTTCTTCATATCGGCAACTATTATATTCTTAACGGCTCTTGCCTTGATCCACTTGGTGAAGTAATCGATGGCGATGATGGTGTACTTCAGCTGTCCTGGTGCTTGCGGGAAAGGACCTACTATGTCCATGACTCATAAGTGAAAAGGCATTGGAAAGAGGATCGGTGTCTGTTCAATGGAAGGGTAGTTCTCGAACGAGCAGTCTAAAGGATTCAAGCTTCGGGACCGGAGCGAAGTCTTGGCACTTTTTGCAGCTTTTAACCATTCGACTGCGTCACTCTTCAGGGTGGGCCAGTAGAAGCCTAGCCTTAGGATCTTGTGGGATACAGTCTAAAGGATTCAAGCTTCGGGACCGGAGCGAAGTCTCTACGATCGAGTAGAAAGACTTTAGTTTCTAGTTCGATACCTCTCTTCTCCTTTTCTTCCCGAAAGATGTTTCGGGATATCCCTTCGGCTGACGAGCTGGCAAGCCGGGCCAGCGCATCAGTATGGTGGTTCTCCGACATCGGGATATGCTCTACTGTCACCTCTTTGAAGCACTTGACCATCTCCCGAACTTTTCTAATGTATGCCTTCATACCTTCTCCCTTGGCTTCGTAGTCTCCTGAGATCTGTGAGACGACGAGCTGGGAGTTCATCCCCACTCTGAGCTTCCTTTCCTCAGCAGACTAGGCCATCTCCATCTAGGCGATGAGGGCTTCATACGCATCTTCGTTGTTAGATGCTTGGAATCCAAATCTCATCGCATATTCAAAGACATCCTCTTTGCCGAGGTGATGACAATGCCCGCCTCGCTTCCGCTCTTGAATGATGAGCCGTCCACACTCATCAACCTGGATTCGGTCCAGTAACTCGGCATCTTCTGCGAAGGTGTCAGTTCGGCCAAGAAGTCTGCGAGGGCCTAGCTTTTTATTGCTCTCTTGGGATCGTATGAGATATCGTAATCGGTAAGTTCGTGAGCCCACACCTGCGCTCTCCCGGATGAGTCTAGCTTGCCCCATATCTTCTTCTAGGGTTGATTCATCATAACGGTTATCGGATGGCTTTGAAAGTAGGGTCTTAGCTTCTGGGAACTGATGAGGACTCCGAGGACGAACTTCTCTGGGGTGAAGTACCGGAATTTGGCACCACACGTACAAGGCATGGCTGGTGAAGTAGACGGGCTCTTGTATCCTCTCTTCCTCCCTAACGAGGACTGAGGCGACAACCCTTTCGGAGACGGCGAGGTAGAGGAAGAGTCTCTCCTCAGGCTTGGGTGAAGCTATTTTGGGCAATGAACCCAGGTATAACTTAAACTTCTCAAAGGCTTCTTGCGCTTCGTCACTCCAATCGAACCTTGTCCCCTTCTTGAGTACTGCGAAGAAGTGTGCGCACTTGTCGGCGGTCTTGGAGACGAAATGGTTGAGAGCTGTGATGCACCCGGTCAACTTTTGCACGTCTTTGATGCATTTAGGTGGCTCCATGTCAATCACAGCCTTCACCTTTTCTGGATTTGCATTGATGCCTCTCTCGCTTACCATGAAACCCAAGAACTTTCCTCCCCTCACCCCGAAAACACACTTCTTCGGGTTGAGTTTCATCTTGTTTCTTCTTAGCGTTTTGAACGTTTCCCTCAGGTCTTCTACATGTTCGGAAGATTTCACGCTTTTAGCGATGAGATCGTCTACATAGGCTTCGAGGTTTCTGCCAATTTGCCCTCCGAAGACCTTTTGGACGAGCCTCTGGAAAGTCGCGCCGGCATTCTTCAGGCCGAAGGGCATCATCGTGTAGCAAAAGACTCCATCGTCGGTGATGAAGGCCATTGAGCTCTGGTCCTTCTTCTTCATGAAGACTTGATGGCATCCGGAGAAGGCGTCCATGAAACTCAGAAGTTCATGGCTCGTGGTAGAATCAACGAGTTTGTCTATCCTCGGGAGAGGGAAGTGGTCCTTCGGGCAGGCCTTGTTCAAATTAGTGTAATCGATGCACATTCTCCATCTCCCGGTTGTCTTCTTCACCATCACAACATTGGCGAGCCACTTGGGGTATCGCCATTCCCTTATGAAACCAGCCTCCAGCAACATCTTCACGTCGGCCGACGTGGCTCGGCCTCACTCTTCGCCCAGATGTCTCTTCTTCTGCTTGACGGGTTTGAGCTTGGGGTTTAATCAAGTTTGTGTTCCATGAGAGATCTATCAATGCCAGGAATCTTCTCCGGGTCAAAGGCGAATACATCTTGATATTCTCGGAGGAGTTTTGTTAGCCCCTCCTGGCTGGCCTCATCCAGCTCGTCACCGAGGTATGTGACTCGTTCTGGACGAGAGGGGTC
>ONZA01010584.1:3520-15438 GCA_900322205.1 Kewa caespitosa | reverse complement strand
TTTATTGATTTGATTTGATTAGCTTTGACACAGAAATCGAGGTAGAGAGAGAAAATCATCTAAGAAAAATGTCGAAGAAGAAGTCCTTTAGCGGAAGCACAATGACGCTAAAGGACTTCCATGGCGGCTCCATCCCTTCCGACCTCCCCCTCCCTTCCGCTCCTGGCGTGTACGTTCCTTCTATCCTCACGATTCTAGATTTATTCAATCTTAGATCTGTTAATTGTTTTTTTTTTAAAAAAAAAGTAATTTAGATCTGTGATTACCAAATCTCGAAACCCTAGCTTTTTGTGATGATTTTGATGTATAATGTTGATGATGTGATTGACAGGATTGTGAGGCAAGCTGATCGGCCGAGTTTCGACCGGCCGAATGCGTGGGGGAACCGGGCCGAGCATCGGTTGCGACCGAGCTCCTCCGGTTCGATTAGGAGTTTGGATGATAAGACTCCTTTTCTTGCTAATACTGCTAATATAGGTAGGAATTTCGATGAGGATGAGCGGAAGCCGCTCGATGGCGGTCCGTCCGGTCCTCGTAGGAGTGTTAGTGATGAGAGTGTTAGGGGAGGCGGAGGCGGAGCGGTCGTGTTGCGGTCCGGTGGTGGAGGTGGTGGGAGTTCGTATTCGGCTAGGGTTGTTGAGGGAGGGTATTTGAATTCGAGTGGTCGACCGTTGAGTAGTGGTGGGGGTGGGGGGACGTATCCAAATGCGTGGGGGGTGAGGAAGGAGAGTGTGGGGGTGGTGGTGCCGGAGACGGTGGTGGTGTCGTCGTCTCCGTGGAGTGCGCAGAGTACGGTGTCGAAGTTTGCGCAGGCGAGTGCGTTGGATAAGATTTCATCCGGGAGGTGGCAGACGAAGCCGGCGGATGTGGAGGTGATCAGGCAGGGGGACTCGCCGGATGGAGTGCATGGGAGGGAGAGTGAGTTGTGTAATGGTGCGGGGTCTGTGAGTGAGAGGGAGTATTATGAGAATTCGTTGGTTAGGCGGACGGAAAGGGGCTTGGTTTTAGAAGAAGGGGTTCGGGGTGGGGTCAAGGAAGCGATGAATGTTGAGCGGGTACGGTCTCCTGTTGTTTTGGATGGGAAGGAGAGGAGTTCCGTCTTGTATACGAATGACGGGCAACCTGCTTACCCTGATGGGAAATATGGGGGTCCTGAGTCGCCCGTTCCTCCTGAAGTTTCTGAAAGACCCAAGTTGAAGTTGCTTCCTAGAACGAGACCGTTGGATGCTCCGGAACCATCTGTTGTTGAGCAGAAGCAGGTATTATTATTACATTTTTATCTTGGCGATGTGATTGAGGATGCTGGGATTTGCTTCTAGTTTTTCGCGTAAAGCTAAATCTGATGTGTGTCTTTCTTCTTTCACGCAGGGTTTTCAACAGCAGGCTGATACTGGTCACTCGGGAATTGGGGGAAGTATTCGTGGGAATCCAGGTTATGAGAAACCTGGAGTGGGTAACAATGGAGCAAGTCATGTAAAACCTGGAGTGAGTAGCAATGTAGCGAGTCACGTAAAACCTGGAGTGAGTAGCAGTGAAGCCAGTTATGGAAAACCTAGACCAACTAGCAGTGAAGCTGGAAACCGTGTTGTGGAGCGCCCGAAGTTGAATCTGAAGCCACGTTCACAGCCAGTGGACCAGTCAGAAGGAAGAACTGAAAGGGAAAGGTTTTGTATTACTTCCTATATCTGTTGACATGTGTTATTAGTGCTTACATGAGCAATCTCAGGACAGCCCTTTCTGCTGATAACTAACACACTCAGTTGCTGCTTTGTGAGTTGGGTTTATTAGAATGACAAATATGAATGTCTTGTATGTAGCGATATGAGGTGATTTGATTGACTGAAACTAGAGTTATTATGCTCTAGTAATTGAATCCAAGGTTGAAATTGAAACATGTTCTTCCCCGCACATAGGAGTCATTTTTCATCAGATTTAGTTAAATTTATCATATGGAATTCGATAATCCCTTATCATGGGATGAAATGCTTTTTGTTGTTTTATGCCAAATTCCTCTGCTATAACTAGGGTTAGCGCAACACTCCAGTTCATGACAGTGTTCAAGGACACTTATTTCATGCCTCTGTTTCCAGATGGGGACTCATACAATGTCTTACTGTTAGTAAATTTATATCTGATGAAGGCTGGCAAGATTAATAAATAAAAAACATACAATTTTATGGCTGTGGAGCACTCCAACTGCCACTTGTCAGCTTCTGCGTGGAGCCTTTTTCGTCCTTGGTTGCTCATTTCTAAAAGCTAGCCTTCTAGATCCCGATTACCTCCCATATTTGGTTATTTTACCCATCTTCTATTATGCGGACATGCCATTGGTTGGCACAACAGTCACAGTACAGCAATGAGTAGTTCGCTCTAGGACTCCACCCCTTTGAGAGCAGGATGCCGACAAAGTTGGAGCAAGTGAGCGAAGGCGGGGCTAGAGAGGGAGTTCGACCCCATATGACGACTTGTGTTGACCCTGACTGGTCTCAATTGAATTAGGAACAGCCAAGCAAGAGGAAAGAGAAGTTTTATTGTTCTCCTCCTTTTGACTGTGAACATAAGTATGAGACACATGGATCTCAAATTATCTCTCTTTTGATGGGCAAGGGCTTCATACAAGTCTGGATTGGAACATCCTGTACTTGATCTCTTCCTTCTCCTTGTTGACTAGCTGACCGAATTAACCCCAACAAATTGTGGTGCTCAATGAAATGATCCAGATTCCACACTATGCTGTGGGTTGGGAGACTGTGAAGCTGGGCATGCAGTCTTCTTATGTAAGAAACATAGGCGAACGTATGTCAGCGAACGGTGGGTATATTTTGTGGAAGGCCGTTGGAAAGGAAGTGAAGCGAAGTGAAGGAAAGAAAAAGGAATTCAAAGAGAAAAGCAAGCAATAACTTGGACCACTTTGTTATTTCGCTCCTTGTAGGCAGAGCAGCGCCTTAAACCGGCTTCTAATTTTAAAATGTCTGACTTCTCTTTTTGCCCCTGCCTTTTCTGCGAAGAAATAGAGTCAAGGGGAGCCCTCCTCCATGGACAAAAGCACAAAGTTGGTTTTTAGTGTCCACGACCTAGAATTTTCACGTACAGTGTGCAGCAAGCCTTTCGCATTCCCTCACCTTTGGTAGGCTACAATTTGTCTCCTCTGGCATTTCCTGTCTTGTTTATCTAGCTTAGCTTTTCCGGTGTTACCAAAATGAAATTGTTGATCCATTCTCATCTGAGCCCGACAGGAGTTGAGCTTACTGAAAGGGTACAGAAATGAAGGTGGTTAATGCAAATTGCTTTTGACATTGTTTGAATAGTTGTGTAAAAGAGAAAAAAACCAATGTCGGGAGCATTTTGGCTATGCAAATATCAATAACTTTGTGCAGAAATTGCTGTACAACAAATTGGCTTATGGACAATATCATATGACAGTCATTTGCCATGGCAACCCCCTCTCAGAACAAAAGAAAAAGGAAAGAGGGATATAATGGAAGAAGTGACTTGTGGAATTAGCAATTTACCCCTTTTCTTTTTGTTATTACTCTCATTTTGCTCCTTATGGATCTTTTGCTTTTGGCACGTAGCTAGTTACTGATTTTGAAGTTGTGGCATGTGCCTTGTGTGGGGTTAATGTGATGCATTTCCTATAATAGTGTACTTGAAATTTCCCCTTTTTTTCGGGTGAATGGGGAACAAAATATTCCTTTTTATGTAATTAATTTGGAGAATGTTTGTTTTGGTAGGTTGTTAGAATGTTGGAAGTAGGACACATATCAAATCTTACCTGTATTTGTAATGGATGCAGGGTCGCTTTGTTTGGTGGTGCTCGGCCGCGAGAAGCTGTGAGTACTGTACCCTTCTTAAGTTTTATAGAACGCTCAATTGTTACTTTCGTTTCTTGATGGGAGACTTTTATAGTGCTATTATTACTCATGTAGGGAGTGTGTCTTCATTTAGGGCCACACTTGATACTCATTAGCGTTTTGATCTTATCCTGATTAGTGTTTTGTAACTAACTTACTACCCCCTCTATTTTGTATCTCTACACATGATAATGTACCTAATGCTTTCCTAGTGGTCTATCTAAAATGATCCTCCCAAATTTTTTTCTTCTAGGTCTCCTAGAAGCACTCTCATTGAGCTATAAGCTAGTTAGGGGTATGGTTGCTTACATCTTGACCTCCCCAGACTCTAATTAACTTTAGATGATGCTGGGATGGTGCTGCTGTTTTTGTTGCCGGTTTTCTTATTTGCTATGTGTTCCTAAGCATTAGAAGGTGTTGTGTTCGGCTATTTTATGGGAATGTTCTATGCTTCAGTTTAGTCTGTTTTTGGAGTATAATTGACGAATTGAGTAGCAAGGCATATTTCACCAGTGCCTAACTGTTATCTAAGTTGTCAATTTGGCATGGTGTTTTAAAATGTCAGCTTCCTTTCTTTAGCTGAGGAGGGAAATTTTAATCGGAGTGGAAGTCCTGGAAAGGTTTTCCTTACGTGATTAATTCAAAAACAAATTCTCTATATCGTCCGTCCTGCACTCCTGCTTATCGGTTTAACAGGGTGGATTATCTTTCTGCTAATGACATTTGCAATGGCCAGGTGTTGAAGGAGCGCGGTGTTGATGATGTTATTAACAGCCATGAAGAAGTGCAAGTTCCAACCAGGTAGTGATATTACCCTTGCCCAACTCCACGCATAAAATTGTAGTCCATCTGTAGATGATTTCCTCACAAAGGCACACAGCCATTTTGCTGATTATGCAGAATCTACAAAGCCATAGTCCAGTTTTGTATTATATTTTTCTCCTTAAAACATTCATCTTCTAGTTTTGAATATTTAGAGGTAAGGTTGCGTACATCTAGACCTCCCCACAGCCAAGGCCCATCCCCTCCGATGGATTGGGATACAACTGAGCTTTTGCTGTTACAGAATTCCACAAAACGTTAAATACTTTGAGTTCTTAAATTTGCTTTGTTTGTGAAGGATCAAAAGCGATGTTCAGCGAACTGAAATAGCTCCTGCAAATGCAAACTTCCCACGCCATGGTCAAAGGACGGAGAATCTTCCCATTGATCACAGAACTGGAAGAGGCAATGAGAAGAGAGAGCAAAGAGGGGATGTCCAGAAAGCTGACAACCAGAGAAAGAGTTGGCGAAATGAGAACTGGAGAAACAACCGAGACCCAGAAAAGCACCAATCTCAGCAAGAGAGGCCACCTTCACCAGAGACATGGCGAAAACCGGTTCAAGAGCCAAAACCTGCAAACTCTGAAGCTTCTGGACTGCGTTTTGGGAAAGCAGTTTCTGCTGTTGAACTTGCTCAAGCCTTTTCAAGGCCAGTGTCTGAAACCAAGCCAGTTGATCAGTACTCTGGTCAAAGAGGTATTCCTGGGCGTACTCAGATTCCTTTCTCACGGCTTACAGGACCCACTTCAAGGGCGCAGATCAATGGTTACTGATTTGTTCAACAATTGAAGCTGTTGGCATATGGTGAAGAGTTATCCATGAAAAATTCGCTCGACTGGAGAAATAATTTGCAGTATGCAAAGCAGATCAGAAGGGAGTTCAACCGTCAATTCTTTTTGCTTGGATCGTTGAGTCCCTCAAGGCCCATGCGCTTTGCCATTTCAGCTACGATCCCCTGAGAGGCTAGAAACCTATTTGGTTGTTGCTCTCAAGTCTTTTGGCAAGTCAAGGCTGGTGGTGGTTTTGATATCATTTCATACATTTAGGATTGGTAGGAATGATGCTTACATCATCTTTTATGTTTGAGATGATTGCTTGGCTTGCAGTGGATGTTATTCAGATGCGTTTAATTTATTTGAATGCGTGGGGATGAGATTTCGTTCACTAGCTCGAGCATTGGCGAACTTTTGGCCCTGTAAGAGTTCTCAGTTCATGTAGGGGTCAAAAGTTATTCATTCTCTCCATTTCGGCTTATCATTTACTGAATAATGATTAGAGTGCGACGTTTTTATGTTGCCTGCAATCTTCACGAAAACTTTAGCCATTGATTTGGGGAATGGAAGTGTTGTGATCCTAATCGCTTCGCTGGTACGGAGGAAAGCGATTTGTACTGCAATTGTTGCCAACCGAGATGGCATGCACTTATTACCTAAGAAAATGAGGTTGAACGTTTGAGGATGACCTGACGATATCATTTGATGGAAGAGTACTTAGATTACGGTCAATTTTCTATACAGATGCTGAACCATGTTATAATACTTGCCTGTTCAGATACAGTCACAGACCAAACAACCACTCTTTCATCTTTTTGTGGAGATTCAAAGTTAATTTCATCAAGTATATGTAGTGTAAGAGCTTTTGACTTTATTGATGTCAAAATAAGGACTTCAACTAGAATTCTGGAATTTTGAGTTTTCTTCAGTCAGTGGAACAATCTGATGGTGGTGACACTGACCCAGACCCAGACCCAGACCCAGATATATGGATTTCAGAGAAGTATGATGCCATTTGTTTCACGCGTGCTTTCCGAATGATAGGGGCATCGTCTACATGACCGCTCGTTTTTTCATATATTCGCCTCCATGCCAAATTAGTCATCATTGTCGAAACGTAAAGCATACCTTCAAGGTTCAAATATAAGATACGGTGATGAAAATACCCCATTGTTAAGTCATGTGGACGAAATTTCAGATTAAGACGGTCAGAATGCTAGCTAAACTTGATGTGCGTAATGAAAAGTTCTGTAGCAACTCTTTGCTGCAATAGGACTTGTAACCTTCTTTTATGCATGAAATAATAACAATAACAGATTCACAATTAACTTAGAATTGGAGTTCTGACCTGCTTGTGCAATCAACCCGATCGTGAAATGTACAATACGCTGCTATGACCAGACTCTAAGAACCCCCCCCCCCCCCAACTAACCGGGAAAAAAAAAACACTGTTAGGGTCATGAAGTATTAGAGAGTGACATGGATTGAGTACCGAAGCAAATACCATCGTTGATCGACATTAATTGAACCGCTCAGAACAGTATCGGTGACGGAGCAAACGTGGGAATAGTTATCTGAAACTTGATACCTTGTTGCCTGCAATCAGGAAAAAACAGAGTTACCAGAAAAGAATATGATATAACAAGCCATTACATATTTCTCGCATTTACGCAATAAAGCTTTAGATGTCAATCAAATAAAATTCTATACTGTTTTGTCGCGGCAAATATGAAGGGCAGTCAAACTGTAATACATAAATACCATAATCTTGGTAATGTAGAGAATCCTTGTGGTATAATATCTTCAGTTTGGTTCTTTTTTGGAATGAAGGATATGTACTTATTACTTGGCCTATGTTGATATTGCATGCTAATATTAGCTGATCGACTGGATTTAATGGTTATCTAAATCAGAAAATCAACTGCTTATCTAATGCCTCAAGGCCCTCAATACATGCTCTTCCCTTACCTGGGTGAGCTGGAGCTGGAGTGTGCCGGGCTAGCAACTCTACTGCTGGGTTTCGGGCTGCTTTTACTTGGCTGAGAACTGGCCTTGGTTTGCGTATTGCTATTATTCCCCTTGCTTAGCTTCCTTTGAGATTTCAAGTTAGAGCTTCGTTTCCCAACGGTCACCAAGGCCACGTCGTCTTCTTTTATCGTGCATAGCGATGGCCGCCAATGAAGCACCGATGAAGCAGTATTTGACCCGCTCTGCCTTTGGAAGACCGCCGCCTCTTCCGCTGTTAATGGCTGCGGTTGTGGTTGTAGTTGTAATTGTGGTTGTGGTTGTGGCGGTGGTTCAGGTGGGCCCCTATAGGGCACACAACAGAACATGACCCTTAAACTAAAATTCATTTCAATGCACCAAAACCAGCATTTCTTGTCAAATTGGGATAGACTAATAGAGGTTTATCAAAAGGCTTCAAAATCATATGGTACAATCAATTGTGACATGAAAGGACCACATAGGATTTCTTGACACATTGGCATGTACTAATAGTGAAATATTTGGCTTCATTGTGATGTGTTAATGTTGTCAATTCAGTCAAATCAAGGAATGTGTATATTTTGGCATGTAGTGATTTCCTAGTAGGACTTTGTTTTCCTTGGTTCATCACCCACTTTATTAGTTGGCTTGCTAATTATAGCAAAGATGAATAGATGATGATCGGATATGTTTGTGCATTATACTGCTGAATAATTGATTAAGGGTGCTAGTTGTAGTTCTCATCAAACCTTGGCCTAAAAATTGTTAGGTTTCTATGATGTCCTTGAACATAGGGTTATGGCCACCTTGCCTTTTATCCATGTAGAGAAAACTTGTCCTACAGTTGTACTTGTATACTAGACACTCTCCATTTGTTATTGCTCCGTAGTATATTGTCATGAGGATCTTTATGAGTACGTATACCATTCTTGAGACTCAAAACGTTTGTGTTCGGTATTTCTCGGTCTTTTTAGGGGCTAGTTTCAGTTTCGTTTATAGATGTATACTAGGCACACCCTACTTCTTATTAAACGTACAGTTGGTCCTATCTCGTGTAACACCTTGAATCAAAACGTTTGTGTTCGGTATTTCTCGGTCTTTTTAGGGGTAAGTATTACCAGAATCTGATTCATATATTGCCATTTGATAGATGTCCTTTCTTAATGTGCTTTGTTCTCACTCAGTCTGCATTGTAGTGAGCGTCTCAAGTGGTGACCATCCTTAGCCTACTGTATGCCTACATGCGTAGTCGGTCGAGCTTTTTAGCAATGTACTCCCGGAACGAAAGGTGTACTTCACCAGAAAAATGGTGGAAGGACGAATCCTGTACTAGGCTGAACGAGAATCAGACCCGCATCTTGCGAATGAAACAAGGGTGAGGACGTCACTGCAATCCTTAGCATTCAACTTACATGGAGGATATAGTTCTTATCATATTTTTCTACACACCCCACTTAAAGAAAGCTATGTACCGGTTGTAATTGCATACTGGACAACTCATCCTGTTTTCTGTTAACTCCAATTGATGCTATGGAATATGTTTTGTGTAAGATTTGTTTATGTAGAAGTTGATGAAATCATATGGTTTTGATGGATTTTCTTGATTCTATTTCTCCACTGTTCCCATGGAAACTCTAACTGTTGGTCACTGCCACATATTAGTGGGATTAGTTAGCCAGTTATCCTTTTGTATGTTCAAGCCACTAGCCACAATTGGCGGCCAAAAGTGTTATACTGTTAAACAACAGTCACCATGCATTTAATCACACCCCTTAATTAGAAGATCAATTGCAAATCTCCTCTTAAAAGTATAAAAAAAATAGCAAATATGTCTCAAAGATCTAGGCAAGTGTCAAAAATGAGGGTAGATTTGTCTGTACATGGTTGTTTTTTCTGGGGATGGTCAACTTTCAATATAATTAAATTGGACTCACCCTTGTGTTTGCTGCTTAATCCCCTTTTGACCCAATCAACCATAAAAAAGCTTCCACTTATTAATGCAAAAGAAGCTTCTGTTTTCCATTCTAATAACTCCTTTTTGTTCTCTACCTTCACATCTCCAACTTTCATGACATTCATGTTTCTTCCCCTAGGAGCTTAGGAAGTTTTCAAAGATAACAAGTTTGTTACATTTTCATGATGGAAGGCTGTTGTGACCTTGAAGTAGATGTTAACAGCCAACAAGTTTTCTGTGTAAACAAGGTAATCTCTTTTTTCCCCTATTGTGATCTCACTTATAATGAACTCGACATAGAGTCGAGTTTATACTAGGTTGTCGTCGTTGTTCCTGTACATACTACGAAGCTCGTGTTTGACCTTATTATTCCTTGGATTACCTAGATGTTGTATCTTGTACTCATTCCTGAGTCTTGTTGTGACATTTTATTGCCATTCTTATATTGGTTGTGTATATTGGTCTTATATTAAGTCATATGATTTCTTCCCTTTTGCAGAAAATTTTAGCATTATTCTCAGGAAGGCTGAGCAGCTTGTTCATGAAGAGGGCAAAAGGTGTTAAGAAGAAAATGAAGGTCATATTCCAAGACTTTCCTGGTGGACCAGCTGGCTTTGAGCTCATTGCAAGATTTTGCTACAACAATGGCCATATTCAGATAACTCATTCGAATGTTATCGTTTTAAACCATGTTGCCAAATACATGGAAATGACAAATAATGTCATTGGAAGGCCAAATTTAGTAGAACATACAGAGAAATTTCTCGAGCGCATCGAATGCTGGACTTGGTCCGACCTCTTACTAGCATTAAAACACAGCCAAACTTACCTATCATTCGATATGGATTCTGTTTCTTCTCTTAAGAGATTGGTTGATGAGCTTGTAGATAGGCTTGCATTGCCTTGCTTCACAAGCCCCTCTTCTCTCTCGTCCAAGTGCTCTAGTTTCCGATCCTCGTTTGATTCTAAGAGCACTCGAAGTACTAAAACAAGCGGTTTTCAAAGATTTTGGTGGTTCGAGGATCTCTCAAAGCTCGATGCTTGCTTAGTCGACATGTTGGTAAGGAGAATGGTTTTAGAAAAATTCGACCACAATACCATAAGCAGATTTCTCTTCTACTATCAAAGAGTTGTAGTTCACAGTGCCTCGAAAGAGGAAAAGGCTAAAATTATCCAAATGGTAGTCACCCTACTTTCTCTCCTCGATAAGAGGAGTATTTCCATCAAAGGGTTGTTTGATACCTTGAGAATAGCTTCAAATTTGAAGCTAAGGAAACCATTGAAGAGTCAGTTAGAGCTCTTGATTGGTTCACAGCTTGATCAAGCTGCATTAGATGATTTACTTCTTCCATCTCCTCATGGAGAAAACTATACTATGTACAATGTGAATATTGTGTTAAGGTTCTTGAAGAACTTCCTTCTAGAGGGGAATGTTAGTTATAAGCTTTGCTCGTATCGCCTGAAGAGAGTAGCGAGGTTGGTCGATTTATATGCTAGTGAAATTGCACCTGATGCTGGATTGAAGCCTTCAAAATTCGTCGCGCTTGCCATGGCTGTCCCAGATTCAGCTCGAGACTCTTATGACAAGATTTATCAAGCTATAGAAATCTACTTTGAGGTATACATTTTTAAAGTTGCAAATATTTTGTCACATTGCAATGACTATAATTCAGTCATCATCAATTCTGAACTGTGGTTTGATTTTCTTGTAGGTCCATCCAAGACTTCGTGAAGAACAAAAGACGAGAGTATGTTCGGTATTGAACTACGACAAGCTATCACCCCAAGTGTTAAATCACTTGTCTCGAAACACAAGTTTCCCCTTCATTGCAATCGTAAAAGCTTTAGTTCATCAAACTCCAAAGCTAAAACGCTCCAACTCTTCGAACAGTAGTTACCATCCCAAAGCTTCAAGAAGTTTACGGGGTAAGGGTGAAGTTGTTGTGAAGCAATCATCAATAGACGAAAAGCTTAAACTTCAACTTCAACAAATGGGATGGACAGTTCTCGAATTGGAGAAGATTTTCGGTGAATCGCAAACTCATCGTAGCGCTGTAAATGTTAAGACACGAAAAGTATGCTGTTTACATAATGTCAAAAACCTGCCAAAGCTTTGTTCATGATGCAAAATTTCGACTTTTATCTTTGGTGTTGATAGTTGAATAGCCTTGTAAGTTGTAAGAATTGTTTTGTCAGTAAGGAAACTAGTAATTCCTCGTTTTCCATTTTTATCATGGTTTTGTTTAATTTTTGTTTACATGCATGTATAATAGCACAAGGTATTGCTTAATCTGTTGTACATCACTAAGATTACTTGCTAGCTAGAGTCTTATGGAAAGCTACATTTTGCCACAATAATGTAATTTAAGAAGCTTTCTCTCTCTTTTGCTTTCTAGTCTTTGAAAGTAATTTGGAAAGATCCGCTGTTAACTGAGCAGGATTGCTAGTTGGCGTCCCTTAGGGGAACTATGCCCACCCTATCCGTGTACCCTTCCAACAATCTGTTTGGGCCATCTGTCTATCCCTGGT
>ONZA01010565.1:53695-65091 GCA_900322205.1 Kewa caespitosa | reverse complement strand
CTATAATTAGTTGATTGAGTTTAATTGCAAATAGGCGGAGTAATTCAAAATTATACGACATCAAGTCACATGTTATATCAATCTATCTTACTTGTCATTGAATCATTTGTAACACACTTAAAATGCAAAAAATAATTAAGGGAACAGGACAAGTTATAAAGGAAGAATGAAGACTAGTGTTAGGGATAGAAGAAAGAAGGTTTAAAATGGTGTGGGCCACTTGTGTAGTACCATGGAGGAGGATGTTGTTGAACTATTACTGGCAATGGGTAAAGTATAAACACAAAAAACTCATATAAAACAGATTTACGGTACAACGGTGTTTTTGTGAATTAGATGAATGATTGCCCACCTCTAATTCACCTTTGTTGTACAGTAAAATTATTTTACACAAGACATATTGATGTATGAATTACCCTTAATTGTCTCCAAATTACTTTTCCTAGCATATCAACAATTTCCCATAATAAATTTAAAAACGAAAATTCCCCCTGAATTATTTAAACATTGNNAGCCTCACAAGCGCACGAAATTATCAAAGTAGTAAAAATATCGTATCCATAGGTACTAGTGCTAATATTTGTCAAGTTCACAAAATAAATTATCTAAGCTACGAATCGTTGAATGAGTATTTATATCTAATTAATAAAATAACTAAAGATCTCAANNNAAGGATGATCAAGTATTGAAGACATCTAGGATTAAGGTTCGCCACAATAACGATTATTATTGATTCGGCTGGATCATATTAATGCTATGAATGCATACTAATGAAGACCAACTATCCTAAGCTAACTATTATCTCCTCTCGAAGTATAACAGTTGTTTCAAGTGATTTTGGGTACAGGGAGTGGATCCTCGAACACTCAAAGGGCTAAACAGCCTTGATTGGTTGAGATGAGGAGAATGCTGACGTGTCTCGTCGGAAGAGGGGTGGGTACCTGCGCAAAGACCGCCACTTGAACTGCCCCTGGCGTGGTCTAGGGAACGGTCCTCCGACGATCAAGTCAGTAAGGAGAGTCCAAGAATCACATATTTGTCCAAAGGGGAAAATTAAGTGCTCTTTAGGGCACTCAAATCTTCCTTGAGAAATGGGAAAGGCTTGAATACTATAGAGAGAGAAAGTGAGTGTGTACTCTTAATCAGAACCAGTTTGTCAATTATTTTTCCTTACCTTGAGAGATGTGCTTGCCTTCTATTTATAGGCATTTCCCAAAGAATGCTAGGGTTGTGGCCTGTCCATTGGGAAAACACCACATGCACATGCCTGCTTTGGGCCTAGCGAGGAAATGGGCCCTGGGGGCCACCAGCCAAATCTGGGCATGTGCTGCACAAGTGCCATTCTTTGTATCTTCTGGAACTTTTCACCAAAGCTGCTCTACCATGGATGACCCCCTCTTGGTGCCTAGGGGACCTCTTGGCGATGCACCCGTTCGTCCTTTTCTCCAACATACCCCTCGTCGAAGGGGGAAAGAGGGTCCTCAAAGCCCGCTGCCAGGAGAACCCCTCGTCCTGCCCCTGGAGGGGGGGACGAGGGTCAATTGCCAAAGCCCTTAGGGTGAAGTAGGGAGCCAAGGTGCTATCCATGATCTTCCGATCCGCCGAGGGTACGACCCCGTAGGGACAATTGGGCCAAAAAGGGAGCCCAACACGAAACTATAGGAGTGGTGAGGGGGGTAAGTGAGTCCATGGGCTTAAAAGGGACCCCAAGACGAAACCAACAAAACATTTACCCCTCATATTGGGCGTGGCCCCGAGCTTCAACAAAAGGGGCTTGCCCGATACGAAATAACTGAATGGACGAGTGGTCTTCACTCGTCTGAGGAGTGTGCCCCTTCATCTTCCGCTTCTTTGGAAACTTATTTTTGGAAGGGGTTTCTGGAGAATAGTCGACACGTGGCAGATGTTGGGGTCTTGTCCTGGCACGTTCCTCAATGTACATGACGTTTTGCCCAAAAAGGCGTGATGCTTCATCTCCCCGTTACTTTGCTTATATAAATATAAGGCACCTCACCACCGCTTCCTTCATTTGGTCTTCTCCCATTTTTTGAGTTTTAGAGAGAGAAGCTCTTCATCCTTGCTCGCATTCAGGACCGAGGCCCTCATCGGTTTCCACTGCCGCGTCATCTCCCTCTTAGGTATCTTCGTCTCCCTTTGTAAATATGTATCTTAATGACTTTGAATGGGATCTCGTCCTCGGGGACTTGGTCGAAGTGACCCCGGAGTCCTGCTTAATGCGCCTGAGGGGGGCAGCGGAAGCGATTTGAATCTCCATCGTGGATGAGGGCCTTCGTCCCGAGGGGTCCAACCCCGAGGAAGTTCCCCTTCGGGCTCAGGACCACCTTGGCTGGGAGATCGATATGAATAACCTCCGCGAAGCGGAAGGACCTGGGTCACGAGGACAGGGTCAGCCCCATGTCGGGCCCTCAGCCTCCTTGCCCTGAGGACGTCAGTAATAATTCATCGGAGAGCAACACCAACGTGGTAGGAAATGATTCCCATAACGGTAATAACGATTGTGCTTCGGCTCCGGCGAGCTCGGTGGCACTGGTGCAGGCTCAACGTGTCCGTAGGAAGACTATGGCTAGAAGAATTACTCGGACGAAGCAAATAGCTCGCACGACGCCCCATGGAGTTGAGGATGAGAACTACTCGCCGTCCACCGAGATCACCAAGTCGAAGCAATCAGGTAGGAGGGAGCTTGTTTCGGACGAGTGTTCGAAGCTGGCTTCGTCTATTGGTAAGTAATTTTTAACGTTTTCCTTTATTTTGCCTCGGTGCCAACTGGCTCGTCGCGCTTTGGACCCCGACACGGTCATTGTAGCTTGCTTCCCCCATACACTATCCCATCAGATATGGCAGGGGCTTTAAGGAGGAGAAAACCAAAGCGAATTGAGGAGGAGAAGGCGGCCTCAAATACAGATCCAAGCACCATACCCAGCAATTGGGTGATACCAAACGACGATCGTAACTTCTACTGGCCGTGGGTCGGGGGTATCGAGAGGTCGATCTTGATAACGCCGGAAGGGGGATCGATGATTGACGCCCCCAAGGGCGCTCTTACCTTTCATAAGCTTTCGGGTAAATTTAGTTTTCAACTACCCCTTCATCCCTTCACCCTCTCTCTGTTGAGGGTCCTCGGTGTTGCTCTGGCGCAGCTTCTCCCCAAAACTTTGGGACATATTACTTCCTTCATTTTTTTTACAATGTACATAAAATAACACCCACTCTCGGCCCTTGGTCTCTTGTGACCAACGGCCCCAGGCCGCACCAAAGGGTGAACTCCCTTTTTTACTTTGAGCCGAGATATGAGTACATCTTCGAGCCCATGATGCCGTCCAAGATTGAGGATTGGGTCTCCAAGTATTATTACATCAGGGCCCACAAGGACAATTTCTCGGACGATATCCCTCGATGGAAGTCCTCCCTGAGACAGGCCTCCTTTGGCGAGCCTTCGGCGGAAGATGGGCTAGCCCTGAAGCTCTTCGATTATGAGATGAAGCTTTGCAAGGCGAACACAAACATCTTGGTGAAGTTGCCGTTTGGTAGATACCAGAAAGAAAGTGGCTGGAGGAAGAGGAGTTTATGGTGTACCATGGGATCAGCGATGCCATGGACTGGGGTATTTTCCCTTTGTTTCATTTTTAGTATGACTTGTTCCTTCATCGTTGTTTGCTAACCCTTCTTGGTTATTGTCAGCAAAGATAGCTCGTGATTCGTTGATGTCCAACACGGTGGTTCCGGACAAGACGGGGGTCTCGTTGCAGGAAGACCTGCAGGCCAGGATAGTGTTCGAGAACTAGCTCGTCCTTGCCGAGGCGAAGGAGGTGAGTCTTGTGTTTAACATCTTTTTATTGATTTTATGCTTTGTCTCTTACCTCCTGTCTTACGTCGTCGCAGAGGGTTGAAGCCAAGAAGAAGGGTGCCGGGACGAAACGCAAGAGGGAATCGGCAACCTCCTCGTCTTCTCCTGTGACGACGAGTTCTTTTGTGCCAAAGCCTTTGAAGATAGTGGACATTGGGAAGGAGCTGAAAAATGTGGTGGAGACCTTTTCAAAATGGAGTCCCGAGAGGAACGTTCCGATGGTGGTCGTCACAGGGCTCGCTACGCCGAACCCTCCATTCGAGTCTGCCAAGGATAGGGGAAGAAGCCTCTCATTGCTCCTTCACCTCCCCCTTCGTCTCCTGTAGTGGCCCAGCCGAGGGGCAGCCTCTCGTCGAGGGTTCTTCTCCCCCGGTACCTCTCTTGTACCCCAGAAGAGAAAAAGAAGATGTCCGCCTCTTTCTTGGAGAGGGCTGTAACCGAGGAGGATGAAAGATTCTTGGAGGAACGTCCAAGTGCTACCGAGAACATGGCCCGTCAGCTAGCTGTGGAGGTACGTCTCTATCTCATTGCTTCTAGATCTCTTCTTGGTTTTTGGGCTAACTTGTTTTCTCTTTGTGTAGGCGGTGCTCCTCTCTCGTTATTGCGCCAAGATGGCTCGATGGGAGGTGTCGTCCCGGGATGTCGAGAGGGAGATAACTAAGGCCGTGTCGGCTAAAGAGTGGGATGAGAAGGCCCAGAAGAAGGCCAAGAAGGAGAGGGACCGGTTGTCCCAACGATGCATCTCTCTAGAGAAGGAGAAGGTCGAAGCCGACGAGAAGCTTGCTACTATTGAGGCCGAGGCGGCTGAGGGGAAGAAGAAGATTGCGGCTCTCGAAGCTGAGCTTCTTGGGGAGAGGGAAGAGAAAGAAGTGGCGAAAGCCGCTGCTAAGTCCTTGGAGCATAAGCTAGTTACCTCAGAGAGGGCGTTCTTGGAGAGCCTCAAGGAGCCCTTCATGGCCATCTTGGACTCCGACGAGGGCTACTCGGCTTTGTTGGCAAGGCAAGTCGTGATGATCTTATCCCAGACGGGGAAGGATACGTCGACGACCAAGGCGGCCTATGCTGAGGAGCTGGGGTGGAACCCTCGAGACCGCTACTATAAGGCTTCGATTGTTGACCTCTCGGACTTAGATACTGGCTTCTTGGGTGCAATCGGAGATCACCTGGGGCCTCACGCCGAGGATGCTTATGGTGAGGGGGCCAAGGATCAAGATGCCGTTTAGGATTTGTCTCCCGTGGAGGATGCTGCCGAGGATGTTTCCCTGCCCCAGGATCATGATGCGATCGAAGATGATGTGGCCAACGTTTATTCCCCCTCTTCCCTTTGTCTTGAGAAGAGAGTTGTAGTTTTTTGCTTTTTCTTGTAGTGAATTGTGAACAAGTTTATCTTGAAATGGAAGTCGTCTATCTTTTCTGGGTAATGCTTCGTTTTTCAATTTGTCCTGGCCTTGGTCGAGTGATCTCTTTTGGATGTGACAAAACCCAGAGAATTTTGTCGAAACGGTGGGTGAGAGGTAATTGTCTTTCTTCCGCTTTAGTCTTCTTCCGCCAGCTTACCCCCACTCGAGCTGGGTAGGGTGTTGAGGACGAAGGGGAATAGACGAGGGGTGCGCCTTCATCTTGTGCTATGTTGTCATAGTAGCACTAAGGCTGGGATCTTTGTCTTCAACACTTAGAATTTTTCTGGTGTTTTTTGATGAGGCTCGCGGATCGAGGTTTTAATTGCATGCTTTATCTCCTTGGAAACCATTTCGGATTGCATGTGTTATCTTCTAGGGGGGTGTTACACCATGTGTTGTGCATCCCCTATTTCCCCCTGATGATCTGGGTCGTTGACCACGCTTTACTTCCCCTATAAAAGGAAGGCCTTTGGGTGATTTTCTCCTTGCACCTTTCCCTTTCTTCCCTTATTTTCCTTTCTGAGTAAAGAACATGCCTTTCCTTTCTCAGTGTTCTTCCTTTTTTTTTTTTCTTTTTTCCCCCTCTCCCAATTTGAGATGGGCTTCGTCCGTGGCTATGATGACCCTGGTGGTCTCGTCCCCACGTTCGATCCATGTTTAACGCTTTTTGATAATCGTGGCCTCAATGGGGTTGATTTGCTTATCTCATTACTCTCCGATGATTAACAACCTTGATTTATTAGGGGATGTCGGTCAGTTCGGGGTCGGTTAGATGTTCTTCAGCCTTCAGAGCATTGAATGGGTTGCTGGTGGTTTTCATCCACTTTCCATTCGCGGCCCAGAAGATGAGATTCAGCCCGTTCTGATGCCCCTCATCGCTTTCTTTTTTGGGGACTGATAGAGGCAGTTTTGCCTGGCTGCTGTATCTCGTCTCCTCGGGAAAACGGAGTGCTGGAGCTGGAAAAAGGTGTGGTGGAGCAAGCTCTTGGATGTGCTGTTGCAGGCGACAGTGGAGCATGCCTGATGAGGCTAAGTCGTAGCACCTAAATCAAATATAAAACCTACTATTATACTCCAAATTAATGTAGTACTGGAAGTTGGGATCGAATGCACAGGGAAAGGGAATTTTGCAATTCTTTCGAATGTAAAATAAGTAACCAATAAAAAGATGGGTTTTATCTTGAATGAGCGATTTTAACAAAAAAAATATATATATATATAAAAACAAATAACAAGTAATGGGAATCAATGAGAGACAAGTCTTGGCTTGATCAATATCCACTACTACTCTTCCGATTTAAAATAGGAACACAAACTCTCTTCCTACGTCTTGACTACCTATTGTGAAAGGAAGACCCTTTAGTTCTCCTCGAATGTAGTAAAGTAGTACGATCATCGTAACTACAATACCCTAACCAATGACTAACCTAACCCTATCAGCGTCTAAGTTCAATCCAACAGAAACATTAACGAGTAGAGAACCAATAAGCAAATGGGTAATCTCACACCGGGGTTACCCAATAAGATATTCCAAAACTCTAGAACTAACAATGTTGAATCAGTCAAACAATGCAAGTTCTCATTGCTACACATGAGATAAGATTAATTAAGCAAATCTAATCTTAAATCTAGCAATAGATCAATACAAATGATAAACAAGTAGGCCTCCAAGTTTAAAACATGTAAAAATTGTAAAACAACAGCAAGTAATGGAATAATAGTCAAGAAGAAGAAGAAAAGTTGAGAATCTCACAATCTTCAAGAAGTACCTTCAATTAATCAATCCAAGATGATGGTTTAGGCTACAATCTTCATAGAGAATCACCAACATAAAATGAAAGCAAAAAGTAGTTCAAAAGTTCCAAGTCTCCTTCAAAAGACCTTCCAAAAACCTATTTATACAAGTACCAAAAAGTAGAAAATAACTAAGGCGGCGCTCCCGCGAATCGCGAAAAACAACCTAGGGTGCGCAGCCCGCAGTCAAAACTGGGCAATAGGCAGAATACAAAGAACGCAGCGCGCAGATTGGCACACTGCACATCGCAGGTGAGTGAGAGAAGAACGTAGCGCGCAGGTTGGGCGCTACGCGCTAAACCTGCTGCACGCCTCATTCACTTCACTTGAGCTCTTGATTCTGGATTCCTTGCTTACTTCAAGATCTTCTAACTTGCCCACAAGGTTGTACTTTTGATCCACGTCCTGAACTCGACCGCAAAATGCATAGCTCGACACGTCGATGTTGCCGATGGTCTCTTTCTTGCACAAAAGCTCCACTCCCAAATTAGCGAAAAATCATCTCAAAACTCGCACCCATGGCACCAAAAACCATATAAAACTATGCTCCACACAACTTAGTAACTCGTTCTCATCAGTGCCTGGAAAGCATTTCTCCAAGTTGGGAACGACTTGGCGTGTTATGTTACGTCCTCGTCCTTCTCTCTCCACGCCCCTCTTCCTCCTGTTGGGGCTTGTAGCTCTCTTCTAGCAGCTTGGTCTGGGTGTCCCCTCTGCTGGAATTTGGGAGCTCTCTCCCCCGCACGGAAGAAGTTGGAATATTATCTTTCCTTCAACACTTAGATTTTATCTTGGTACTTCGTTCTTGTATGTTGGAATCTTTGTAAAGGACTTTAATGAAGTACAAAAAAGTTTGATGATTATCTGCCCCCTACGGGGTCACGTCTCTTCTTCTTTACAATCTTTTGATTTCACCTTTCACCTAACTTTGCATGTTGTGAACTTGAACGTGATTCTTTTTCTCTACCCCCATGGTGGGGCCTCGTTTAACTGTTTCGTAGACTAAGTTCATTTTCCCCTAAGGTGGGGCTTCATCTAACCGTGATGTAGACCAAGTTCATTTGCCCCCAGGGTGGGGCTTTGTCTATTCGGTTTGGAGACTAATAAAGTTCATTTGCCCCCAGGTTGGGGCTTTGTCTTGCCGTGTTGTAGACTAAGTTCGTTTGCCTCTAGGGTGAGGCTTCGTCTAACCGTGTCATAGACTAAGTTTAACGCCCCCGTGGTGGGGATTCGTCTGTCACAAAAATAATGGAAAAACTTGCAAAGAAATATATAGACGAAAACGCATGATAGCCAAAAGCAAATCCATTCTTGGCTTCTTGGGGGAGCCGACCCCTAATGGCCAAAGGCCTCACAAAATGATAAAGGCTGTTTAGGGGAGCCTACCCCTTTTGGCCAAAGGCCTTGCAAAAATGGATAATAGGTTACTTGGGGGAGCCTATCCCGTCATCTAGACAAGTCTAGGAATCAAAAAAGGCTATTGAAGGGTGCCTACCCTGACGAGGCTCCATGATGAGACGACATCCTAGACGAAAAACTTCTGGAGGTTGTTAATGTTCTGGGACCTGCCTATCTTCCTCCCCTCTGGGGTTTCCAGTCAGTAAGTGTTTGAATTTATGACTTCCGTCACCTTGTAAGGGTCCTTCCCAATTGGGAGTCATTTTCCCCTCTTCATTATGCCTTCCCACGAATTTCATGGTCCTCAAGATAAGGTCTCCCACGTTCAGCTTTCTCAATTTCACCCTTCGGTTGAAGGTTCTTGTCATCCTTTGCTTGGAGATTTCAGCCCTTAATAGTGAATCTCCTTGTACCTCTTGGAGAAGGTCGAGGTCATATTTCCACCTTTCATCGTTTGTCTCGTGGTCAATGTGTTCGACCCTCGGACTCTTGTTGGCTAGCTCCAGCAACAGTACTGCCTCAAATCCATAGACGAGATTAAACGGCGTTTCTCCCATGATGGCCTTCTCAGTTGTTCTTCATGCTTATAGAACCTCCGTTAGCATGTCGGCCCATAGCCCCTGGTCTTTGTCAAGTTTCTACTTAATGCCGTTCACCAAGATTTTGTTGCTTGATTCCACCTGACCATTCGTCTGGGGCCTTGCCACGGCTCTGAAGTTTGCTTTCACTCCTTACTCTTCCAACCAGTCAGTGAGCTTCGGCGTGTCAAATTGTTAGCCGTTGTCAAAGATGATGCTTTGGGGGTGCCAAAACGTGTGAGGATGTTCTCCAGAATGAACTTCTTTACATCAGCAACTGTTATGTTCTTAACGGCGGCCCTTGCTTCAATCCATTTGGTGAAGTAATCGACGGTGATGATGGCGCACTTCAGCTGCCCGAGTGCTTGCGGGAAGGGACCTACTATGTCCATGTCCCATAGGCAAAAGGGCATTGGAGAGCGGATTCGTGTCAACTCGGTGGAGGGGAGCTTCAGGACCGGAGCAAAGCCTTAGGATCTTGTGGGCTATTGTTCGTCCTCCCTGATGAGCTCCACAATGCCCGCGTGGGCTTCTCGGATGATCTCTTTCCTTTGTGTCTTCGAGACACATTTCAGCAGCGGGTGGCTCAGACCTTTGTTGTACACTGTGCCGTCTCAAAGTTCGAACCATTTAGCTCTCGTCTAAACTTTCTTTGCTTCCTTCTCGTCATCAGGGAGCTTTCCTTCTCCTAGCCATGCCATCAATGGCTCTATTCACTCGTCTCTGTGGTTGAGTAGGAAGAATTTAGCTTCTGGTTCGACACTTCTCTTCTCTTTTTCTTCCAAAATTATGTTCCGAGAGACCCCTTCGACTGACGAGCTAGCTAGCCGGGCAAGCGCGTTAGCATGGTGGTTCTCCGACCTTGGGATGTGTTCTACTATCACTTCTTTGAAGCACTTGATCATCTCCCAGACTTTTCCAAGGTATGCCTTCATCCCTTCTCCCTTGGCCTCGTAGTCTCCAGAGATCTATGAAACGACGAGCTGGGAATCAATCCTCACTTTGGGTTTCTTCGCCCCGACGGATTGGGCCATCTCCATCCTGGCGATGAGGAGTTCATACTCAGCCTTGTTGTTGGACGTTTGAAACCCAAATCTCATTGCGTATTTGAAGACATCTCCCTCTGCCGAGGTTATGAGGATGCCTGCGTCGCTTCCGTTCCTGCATGACGAGCCGTCCATGCTCATCAATCAGGATTCGGTCCAGTAACTTGGCGTCTTCTCTGAAGGCGCCAGTTCAGCAAGGAAGTCCGCGAGGGCTTGACTCTTTATCGCCATTATGTGCTCGTATGAGATGTTGTAATTGGTATGCTTGTGAGCCCACACCTGCACTCTTCTAGATGAGTCTAGCTTGCCCAGTATGTTCTTCAGGGGTTGATTTGTTAGAACGATTATAGGATGGCTTTGGAAGTAGGGTCTTAGCTTCTGAGAACTGATAAGGACTCCAAGGGCGAAATTTTTGAGGATGGAGTATCAAAACTCGGCATCGCACAAGGCATGACTGGTGAAGTAGATGGGCTCTTGTCTCGTCTCTAACCAGGACCGAGGCGATGACCCTTTCCGAGACGGTGAGGTAGAGGAAGATTCTCTCCTCAGGCTTGGGCGAAGCTATTTTGGGCAAGGAGCCAAGGTAAAACTTCAGCTTCTCAAAGGATTTTTGTGTTTCATCTCTTCATTCGAACCTCTTCCCCTTCCTAAGTGCCGAGAAGAAGTGTGCGCACTTGTCGGCGGACTTGGAGACGAATAGGTTAAGGGTCGCGATGCACCAAGTCAGCTTCTGCACGCTTTTGATGCATTTGGGTGGTTCCATGTTGATCATGGCCTTTACCTTCTCCAGATTGACGTCGATGCCTCTTTCGTTTACCATGAAACCCAGGAACTTTACTCCCCTCACCTTAAACACACACTTCTACGGGTTGAGCTTCATTTTGTTTCTCCTTAGATTTTCGAACATTTCTCTCAAGTCTTCCACGTGGTCGGAGGACTTCAAGCACTTGGTGATGAGGTCGTCCATAGAGGCTTTGAGGTTTCTGCCAATTTTCCCTCCGAATACCTTTTGGACGAGCCTCTGGAAAGTCGCGCCGGCGTTCTTCAGGCAGAAGGGCATCATCGTATAGCAAAAGACTCCATCATCAGTGATGAAGGCCGTTGAGCTCTGGTTTTTCTTCTTCATGAATACTTGGTGGTATCCGGAGAAGGCGTCCATGAAAATCAGGAGTTCATGGCCTGTGGTAGAATCGACAAGCTTGTCTATCTTCTGAAGGGGGAAATGATCCTTCAGGCAGACCTTGTTGAAATCGGTATAGTCGACACACATTCTCTAGCTCCGGGTTGCCTTCTTCACCATCACAATGTTGTAGAG
>ONZA01010557.1:0-10548 GCA_900322205.1 Kewa caespitosa | reverse complement strand
GTGTCTTTTAGAAGGACTCCATGGTCTCCCAACAATGCTTTGTCGAAAACATGTACGTTTGTATCCACTTGCGGCCGTTTGTATCATTCAAGCCATGAATTAAAGCCTGAACACTCTCTTTCTTCCTAAACTGAAATCTACCTATGCCACTACCCCTCAAGTGATAGTACACAAATATGTCCTCTAGCAAAACTTCAAGCCCTTTTCTCTCACAAATGACATTAACAAAAAGAAGGAGTCTCCAGATACCAGGAACTAACTGACATGCAGCAATGGGGAAAAGCTTGAAAAAATGACTAATAATTTTGGGAAAGGGAGAAGACAAACCCTTCTCAAAAGGATACGCATACACGCAGATCAACCCTGGAGACACCCAGTCAGCACGGACAGGCTCATATGGGACAACTACCTTACAGTCAGCCGGTAGAACACCAGATTCTTTGAGAGTGAAAACATACACAACATCTAAGTCATTCGGTACACTAGGCTTGTTCCCTGAATCAAGGATCCCGGTTAGGGTAAACTCATGATCATCAATGATAACAGATTGAGAGTTACTCTTTGAAGCGACTGTCTTTTTACCCATGATTGCAGATAGACAAAAAATCCCGGAAAGACAGAGCTAACGAAAATACTTGGAGAACAAGTGCGAAATCCAACGAGAAGTGCTAACACAAGAGGAGAAGAACGTAAATAGAGGACGAGTACAGAGTTCAAATGGAAGAGAGAAGTTGGAGAATGAAAAAGAAGTTACGGCTTGGAATTAGGGGTGAATTTATATAGGAGGGTAGGTCAGGATTGTGGTGGTTGTGGACTCTGCAAAAGCAGAGTTATGATGGATTAGACAGCTGCTATGCAAAAGCTAATACGCGAGAATCGAGAAGTTTTGAAATTATGAAATGCTTTTAAATTTCAAAACTTGGGGACAATTGTTGGTACAATATTTTCAGCTAAAAGACATACGTGTTCAGAAAGATGCGCATGCGCAAAAAGACGTCTTCTTCAGTATGACAACTCCTCTAGGAACACTTCAACGCATCTGTAACCAACTTGACCGAGTCTCAGGGCGTGCAAAGCAACTCCCAACGACTTAAATAACTGATTAGTTGATGCTTAGCCTGTGGATAAGAAGAAGGAAATAGTTAACCCAAAGAAGAGTGGCAGTTGAGGGAGAAGTCAATAGCGGAGCAACAAGGATTGAGGCCTAAGATCAAGGAAGTGCCAAGAAAATAGGGACGAGCTACTAGATGTGGTCTAACGGTCGTATATGTGGATATATATATATAAGGAGAAAAGCAGAAGGGAGGGACACACTACTCACATTGCTCATAACTGCAACTACAACCATCACTCTCAATCACTCTCAACTCTCATTGTCGCTCATTGTTCCCAGAAACACAATTCTGCTTTAATTTTTTTTGCTATTTACATATTATCATCTTTGTACTCCATTAATACGTCATAGTGAAAGCTTTTTCCTATTGGAGGCAGATCGCAACCGAGGTTTTTTCCCATTCAAGGGTTTCATCGTAAAAAGTTCTTGTATCCTTTATCGTTTTAGTTGTTTATATTCATCTTGTTCCTTGTAGTTTAGGAAGTAATTTTGTTCATTAGGTTAATTATCTCACACATCCTCCTCAAAACGACACTTGCATAATTTTACCAAAATAGTAATCATCATCAAGAAACTCTCTACATTGGCATGTGAATCAAGCCAAGTGTTTTATAGCTAACATGTTATCTTCACTTGAAAATAAGATGAAATCTGGGATTGGAAACCCTTTAGAAAAAGGATGTGCTACATTTACCCATTCAGATATAGTTTACTAACTACTGACCTAGGTCTATGAAGACCTGGATTGTACATTGTTTCTATTATATGTTCTATTAGCTTGTTATAGGATCATTCGCTCCTCCTACATATCCACCTAGGTTGTTCTGCCCCATGTACTAATAAGGTTGTGGCTGCCCCCAATGATTTGGATTCCTATTGGCTTCCCCCTAAAGGGTTTCCCCCCAAGTGTATCATTTCGAAGAGGTGGCATCATATTAGGCAGGGGGTATGTTTTGCACCCCTGGGTATACATCATCATGTGTTTACCTCCCGTAGGGCTTATTGTGTCCCCCATAGGCATTGTTATTAGGTAGAGCATATATATTATACGAGGTGTCTATCATTCCATTATTATTGAGCAAGGGTCTCAAGCCTTGTGTTCCCAAGTTCTCATATACACAATTCGTGGGAAGTGAGATATTATTCGGATTTGTAAGGTTGATCAGCTAGGGCCTTTTTTTTGGAGATAAAAGAATCAATATATTGATAGAAAATAGTGAGTACAGGCACGAGGACAAGAAATCCTCCAAAATGAAATAAAATTAATACAAGAGGGTTTTCCAATTCCTCTGCAGGACAGTGAAGGAAACCCTAGGGATCACCCTATTAGCGGAAGTCCAAAGAAAAGAATAGTGAATCACTTTGTCCGCAACTAGATATCTAGAGAGGGAGATGTTCCTACAGATCATGTTGTTTCTTTCCATCCATATGCACCACATAGCCGCCATCATAGCACACATCCATAGTGTCTTCCCTTCTTTCTTCTTCCCAAATTCCCAAAATGAGATCAACATCAAACCTGAAAGAGCATAAGGGCATACCCAACTTTCATCGAAAACCTCAAAGAGGCGATACCAGATTCTCCAACAGAAAGGGAAATGGAGGAAGAAGTGGTCATTAGTCTCCCTACTCCCAAAGCACAACACACACACATCTGGCGAGATTGTATGATGTGGTCATCTTCTCTGCCTCAAATCATTAGTGTTGAGTCTGGTGAGTAATGCAACCCAAGAGAAAGCCCAGACTTTGAGGGGTGCCTTTGACTTCCAAATTGTTTTAGTGAGGGGGAAAGTAGAGTGGTTGGGGCATTTTGTGAGATGCTAAAAAAGACATGCAAGAAAAAATTCATGTGTTTTGAAGTGCCCAAACCTGTCTATCCCCGTGAGGAGAGTATGGAAATGAGTCCAGAAGTAGTGTCAAGGTCATTAGCTCATCAAACTCTCTCCCGTCAATATTTCTTATAAAATGAAAATTCCATTAAATGGAGACCCCATCATAAGATATAAAATGAGAAATGTGGACATTGTGAAGGGAGGACAAGCTATAAAATTGGAGAAAAGCAATAGAGAAAGGGGAATCCCCCTTCCAATTATCCTCCCAAAAAAGGACTTTGTCCTCGAGCCCTACCTTGTAAGTGATGCAAGGTAAGAAGTGATGATATGTTTTTGAAATGAACTTCCAAGGACTTGCATGGGGCGTGCTTCTACTAGCATGGGCATCACAACCATTCGAGTGGGCACCGTATTTCCTCCAAATAACTTTGTGCCAAAGAGTGTCCGGCTCAAGAGGAAACCTCCAAAGCCACTTTCCGACTAAAGTAATATTCTTAGACACCATATTACCAAGACCTAGGCCCCCCTCATCCCGAGGTCGACAAACCATATCCCAAGCCACAAGGTGATCCCTCGCCTTTTCTCCTGTGCGCGACTATAAAAAGCCTCGCATAATCCTCTCAAGCCTCTTAGCAACAGAAACTAGGAGCTTAAAAAGGGACAGAAAGTAAAGTGCGATAGACGAGAGACATGATTGGATAAGAGTCCACCCAAAGAGAAATAAGCCCCCTTCCACCCACCAAGTCTTTTGGTCAGCTTTTCAATAACGGGATCCCAAAATGAAGGGGAACAAAGGTTGTGACCCAATGGGACTCCTAGGTAGACCAAAGGCCAATCTAAAATGACACAGCCTACTAAAGAAGCATACAATCCAACCCGACCAGGCTCCAGGTTAAGGCCTCCAACTCTGCTTTTTGAAAGATTCACCTTAAGACCAAAGATAGCCTCGAAAGTCTGCAAAATTGTAAAAATGTTCTTGAAAATGGAAAGATTGTCCTCTAGGAAAAAAAATAGTGTCATCAGCAAACTGAAGAAGAGGAACCTGAACAAGATTCGTGCCAACCTGAAGCCCGTCAATCACTTCTCTCTCTACCCCTCTAGACACCATCCTAGTACAGACATCAACAACCCTTGTAAACGTTAAAGGAGAGAGAGGGTCTTCTTGCCTGATCCCTCTAGAACCTCCAAACCAATCCCGAGGTTGACCATTAACAATAGCGAAAAAGCAAGAAGAATGGAAACAACCTAAGATCCACCCTCGCCACCTCATGGGAAAACACTTCATCTCCATAACTCTATCCAAAAAGCCCCAACTAACCCAATCATAAGCCTTCTCGAAGTATATTTAAAAGCAATACATTTCCCCCTCGTCTCGTAACATCATCAACTAATTCATTGGCAACAACGGCCGCATCAAGAATTTGGCGGCTCTCAACAAAAGCACTCTGGTAGAGAGAAACGGTGGACCCAATAACCCCTCCGAGTCTGTTTGCTAGAACCTTGGCGATAATTTTATAAACATTGGTCACCAAGCTAATAGGTCTAAAATCTTTCACCTTCATAAAATGATCTTTTGTGGGAACTAATGTGATAAAGGTGGAATTGATGCTCTTGCATAACACCCCAGACTCGTAGAACTCATCGAAAACTCTCACAAGGTCTCCTTTGATAATATCCCAGCACCTTTGAAAAAAAGCCTTAGTTAAACCATTCGGCCCCGGAGCCTTATCCCCATCCATATCAAACACAGCTCACCTAGTTTCTCCCTCATCAAACCTCCTGTCTAACCAAGTTGCATTTTCGATAAAGACAGGACACCAATCCAAACCAACAATCATAGGCCGGTCATTGGACTCCTCATAGTACAATGAACTATAGAATCAGTCACCTCTTTGCCAATAAGTTTTGGGTCCCTAATTATCTCACCAGAATCCTTTTCAATCTCTCGCATTAAACTCTTCCTTCTTTTGGCACTAGCTACACGATGGAAGAAACGAGTATTGCAGTCCCCTTCTCTCACCTATTTAGGCTTGACCTTCTGCCACCAACTAGTTTTCTCCTCAACAAGTAAGTCTTCCAATTCCTTTTTCAAAGGAACTCGAGTCACTAAATCATCTTCAGAAAGCAAGCCCTCTTGATGAAGGGCATCCAACGACCCAATCTCCCTAAGCACCCTATCCTTCCTCACTCGAACATCCCTAAAGGTCTCTCGTTTCCACACCTTAAGGTTCTCTTTGATGACTCTCAATTTTTTCATGAAAGCAAAACCTGCCTAACCTGGAAAATTACATTCATTCCACCACTTCTGCACCAAATCCTCAAAACCAACGTGGGTTAAACACATACTCTCAAACCTAAAGGGAGAAGGACCCCAATGAACTATAAGCGGACACTGGTTAGATACTACGCGAGGCAGAACTTACTGGATTGAGTTTGGAAAATAATCCTCCCACTTCGGAGAATAAAGAAAACGATCAAGGCGGGAAGCCACACAAGTAGACTTTGAAGCAAACCAAGTGTAGCGCCCATTAGAAAGAGGAGGGTCATACAAGGCGCAATCACAAATGAAATCATTAAAATGGGACATGATGCTAGTCACTCGACCCCCTCCATTTTCTCATTGGAAAATCGGATCACATTAAAATCCTCCGCAATCAGAGAATGATCACCACGAAAACCCAACAGATAAGACAACTCCTCCCAAAAGGACCTAAGGCTTGGGCGGTTGGGTCCATAGACAGAAATGAACCACCAACATCCTTTACCCTTAATGTGTAAGAGGACCGACACGGAAAAGAACTCAATCAGCTCATCCCTCCTAGAAGCAAACCTAGTATCCCATATAATAATGATACCCCCCGAAGAGCCACACGAAGGAAGAAAAACCCAATCCCTATGGCGAGAATCCCATATGCTCCTAGTAAAAGAAGCATCTACCTCCTCCCTCTTAGACTCTTGAAGCATGACAATATCAGGAGAACTACGAACAACAAAATCCCGAACTTGGCAATGCTTATTCAGGTCACCTAGACCCCTCACATTCCAGCTAATGATCTTCATTAATAAGCTTATGTAACCTGACTCTCTTTCCTCCCTTATCCCCATAGTTCATGGTCCATGCAATTTGTTTTAAGGCCTTTTCTACCTTCTTCCTCTTTGATTCATACACCTTAAAAGGAGTCACCCTAACCTCCAAGGGATCACCCTTGGGAGACATATAACCTAAGCGGATCTCTTGAAAAACGGCTTGTGGATCTCAGTCGTACCTCCCACTTTCTAATGGAACTATAGCCAAGGTATTTTTCCTCGAATCTGACCCACCATGGCACAAAGATATTCCGGAACAACTAAGTGTCCCCCATAGCAAGCGGGACATCCATTCCCACAGAAACACTTGCAAGACCTGCAGAAGTACAAACAAGCGCAGTATTAGTAGCACCTGCACCACTAGAAAGCAGAAAATTTGAAATTGTGTTTTGGCTAGTATTTGGACAAGGGGTAGTAGAAGTCCTAGAGAGTGGTAGGACAGAAGAGAGTTATGAAAAAGGCACCAACTCAGTACCCATACTTACCTCTTGGCCTGACTAGTTTTCATTTTGCCCAACACTTCCGTGATTTAAACAATCTGTAGGCACAGCACCACCCTCCAACACCTTCTCCGTACAACGTATATCGCCCTCCATAACGGCCTCTATCTCTTGTGTCGAATACCCAGCTGCCTGAAGAACTTTAATACACTCCTCAAGACCTCCTGCTTCCCTAACATTGTCAATGAGTAACCTTTTCTCCTCCGCGAAAGGTACACCAGATTTCTAAGAATCCTCAGGTTCATCATCTTCCAATCCCAAGTCCTGTCGAAGTCGCTGCTCAATCACCTTAACAGGAACAATTGCACAAGTTTGAACTCCATTTTTCATCTGAATCTTAATTCCTTCATGTGGACATATAGTGCATGTCGAATTGGAAGTAGAAGTGCC
This sequence comes from Kewa caespitosa, assembly GCA_900322205.1. Lineage (NCBI taxonomy): Eukaryota > Viridiplantae > Streptophyta > Magnoliopsida > Caryophyllales > Kewaceae > Kewa > Kewa caespitosa. The sequence continues at coordinate 3,625 of ONZA01010557.1, read as the reverse complement.
GACTACCAGAGTAGGGGTATTGTTCCGTCGTCGAGCCGAAACACATCATCACCTGTTTTGTTTATCTTGTTTATCTTGTCTACTTCGTCACAACAACCTAGCACTGGGGTAAAGTTAGACCCTGGTAGTGCCCTCCCACCATGAGCATGGACAACCTTAAACTTTGTCACCCGAGCACGTGAATCTAGTTGCTTTCTTGCCGGCAACGGCTTGTTCTGGCAATTGTTCAGGCGTCGGCTGCCTCTGAGTCCACCAGGATTGGGTCGTCTAACTATTTTTGTCCTTAATTGCCTGTTTGCTGGACGCTGAGTCACCGGAGAGAGAGTAGTCTCCCATGAGCGTGTAACCACCGATAATTCTAGCTGATGGTGGTCTTGAGTTTGGTTGTGGATGGGGTGTCTAGAAAACATGTCGTTGAATGTGATGGATTGCCTGATGAGGAGACTTATTAAATCCAATGGATGTAGGCTGATTAAAGAAATGACCAATAAGAGAATTGGCCCATATTTTAAAATGGCCCAGGACTCGACCCTCACCTCTCACAACTGAAGAAGGTGGGCCTCCTTCACTAAAAACCTCTTTATTGTCTTTTGAAACAATTGAAAGCCCAAGTCTACCAAAAATAGACTTCTTAATGGGCTGAGTTTCACAAGATGGATTAGAAATAGGCGACGATTTCATGATATTTGAAATGGGAACTGCATCAAAGGAGCCAAAAACTATTCCGCGAGATTTTAGGCATTGATTTCGATCCTTTCCGAATTCTAAGATTGTTCTTGTGGGAGATCCCTCACTACTGGTAACGTACTCCGGCAGGGATGTGTAATCTTCTCCGATGATTGCACTGACTTTTGTAGTGCCCAAAGAAGACCCAACCACCCATTAGCCCCCACCCCTTCTGGAAACACCGATCTCCTGGAGATCTTTGACGACTCAACCTCCATGAATATGAACTGCCCCCCTCTGTTTGAGCCCATCCGAGGATCAAAATCTGAGAAGCCCCTGTGAATACCTTCACCCACCTCGAATCCCCTTTTGAGAAGATGAACACTTGCAATTCCTCTTCCATCCATTGCATTTTGGCAGAACCAAACGCCAAGGAGAATTTCCCCAGACGGCTGAACTCAGAAATACGACAAAGAGCGCCATGAGCAAACAGATACTCAAAAAGAAATTCTTTAGAATCTGTTAACACTCGTATAATCATGTTTATGAGAAAACAATCACCGGACAATCAACATATTTTCTTTAAAAAGTTAAAATTTAAAGAATTCTAGAGAGAAGATAGAGAACTTTCTCTCTCTAGTTACCGAATTTATTTATTAACTTGGAACATTATCTAAGGCATGTAGTCCTCACTATAATTTCCTGGGGATCTTCGAGGTCCTCTTGATGCGGTGTTATACCCCCCTTGACTATTTAAAGCTCTTGTTTGGGTATATATCCCTGTTGAGTTCGATGTTTGACCTTTTTGGAGGTTCTTTCTCTACTGGTGAACACACGATGTCTTGCCCTTATCATATTAGCAGGGTACCCTATTAGTAATTCTTTTTCCTTGCCCTTATCTTGGTCATTTGTTCTAATATTTTTCTCTAAGTGTCTATTCGTCCAGTTCCATACTTTCAATAATTGATTATATTTTCAATTATTGGTTCTAGAGTACTAAACACATTTGAAATAACACTTGCAGATAACTTTTCTTGTGCTTTATAAAAAAAAACAACTAGGAACTCGCTAAATTCTTTAGATGTATCTTACTTGTTTCTTCTATTTTTTGCATTGAAACTTTGGTAGCGATTTCCCTAAAAGATAGTGAAGCTTCAGTTATTAACCTATTCATTTGGTCTTTAACTTCCTCTTTTCTTTGTCCATGTATGTTGGCTAAGGTCTGTACGGCCTCATCTGAGTATTGTTCATACCTAAGTGTCGCTACACTATGACATTCCTTAATGTGTCTTTCATTCGAGGCTTTTGCTATAGATAGGTCATTCCTAGGGGCTATACTACTTCCACCCATCCCGGTTGGAGAATGGGTAAGAGGCACAAAACTATTCCAACTTCTTCCATTGTAGTCGACGAAATTTGTTAGCGCTTTTAACAAGTGGCCAAGCATAGGGCCCTCTCGAGAGGTCCAAGGGTTGAGCCTAGGAAGCGAGTTTGTGACTTCCCTCAGGGCTTCACCTGAACACCGGCTCTGGTCCTGATTTGGATCAGCACTATCGCTTATTCTTACTTGGACCTCTATTTGACTTCTTTGAATGACTTGTTTTAACTGGTGAATATTTATCTCAAAATTAGTTTTAAGTCGACGGTAAAAACTATGTTTTATCTGATTATAAATGTGATATAACTTTAGCAACTTTTCTGTATACTTTAGATAAAATATGTTTAATTTCTTGATCATAGTTTAATAAACCAATATGTCCTCAGTTCCTTGATTTAATTTGATAAATCAATGAACGTATTTTCTTTCAACCTTTTCTGAGGTTTATCTCTTTCCCACAACGTCTTTTAGGCCCTGTTCGGGACCGTTGTCAGTATTCTGTTTTTGGTTTTAAGTTATTTAAAATTTTTAAATTTAATTCTAAAGTCAAATTAAATCATCATTTATGGTTAATACCAACTTGATTTTCAAAACTGACAACTAAAAAATGAAAGCCACTTTTTGAGATTTCCTAAAAATGGTTGCAAGTTTTCAAAAAAAAAACTGAAAACTCACAACTGGCAACGATACCGAACAGGGCCTTAATATCTTATTTTTGTGATGTCTCTTCCCTTTGTTCATATTAGTGATAATTGTTTTTATTGGAAATACACACATTATGTCAGTTTGTTAATTTTCAAAATCAATACTGTTAACCTTAGTTTGAATATAATAAAGTAATAATGTAGATCATGTACCTAATTAAACCAAGACACTTGCAAAATAATTTCTAGCATGAATCAGAATTCAACTTTCGTTAAAGCAGTAACACTTTACATAAAGCTTATTACAATTACAAGTCATAATAAGTAAACTAGTAAAGGTAACTCCTCAAAACTTTATTACTTACTTTAAGGAAGAAATTTTAGCAAACAACTTCCCATAATAATATCATGATCTTATACCATACATACAGTTCTGAGCAAGCAGAACAGAGAAATGGATTTTATTTTTCTTATTTTTGTTTTTATTTTTTTGCAAACATGCTCAAACGTAATTTCTCACACTAGCCAAATAAGGCAAATATATACATCATGATGAATAATTTACTAAATTTCATCATGATCATCAAACTTAAAAAGAACAAATGAATGGAAAAGACTCTACCTAAATGGCAAGGGAAACGCAAGAGGACTATGACCTCGCAACAGCAGGACTGCACAACGACTCGTGGGGTTCGCTATACAATGGCATTAGCCATGGCAGCAGCAGGCCAGCAGCACCCATGGTACGACGCCAAGCAACACGGCAGAACACGCAGCAGCAGCGGAGTGGCTAACGAAGGTGGCAACAATGGTGGCAGTTGAAAGAAGTGTTCAATAAAGTGTATATTTATTAGATATTAATTGTGGAACACTATATTGTATTTATAAGACATATAGTTTAATGTGTTAAGTGACATATATACTTTGCTAGAAGTCT
>ONZA01010555.1:31344-46897 GCA_900322205.1 Kewa caespitosa | reverse complement strand
TTGCACGTACCCCAAATAATAATAAAAATCCCCTTGCATCTCACGAGAAGTCCATTTTTGCTATAATTGGTGACGACCTAGGCTTCGATCACACTTTCTTAATCGAACCCGTGTCACCGCATAGTCACTTAGCTATCAATGGATGGGATAGCAATGAAGAAGATGCATGGGATGCATCCCTAAAATGCGAAGAAAATTTTATGGCGACGCATGGCTTTCCAACTACGAGGTTTGGGAAGGCGAAGTCAATATTCTAACTAGGTCAGGAAAATTTGTAGGGTAGGAAAGATGGTTCACCCAACACCAATGATGACTCGGCAGACAAAGAAAAGAGGTAGTGGCACAAGAACCACTAGATAACCCATTGCTAAAATAACTTAAAAGAATGAAGGCCGACGTTACCGTCTGGCAACTCTTAGCATCGTCTCTAGAGCATAGGCAAGCACTCCTTGCCGAACTCAACAAAATAAACATCTCACCTGAAACATCACCCTCCCAATTTGTAAGCTTCCTAGATGAAGAAAGGTCGTCCACCACGATCAGTTTTTCAGAAGAGGACCTCCCTAAAGAAGGTCGTAACCACAATCAAGTCTTATACCTTTCGTTGACGTGTAACCAACATCACGTCCCCAATGGCACTCGTTGATCACGGGTCTGTAGTCAATGTATGCCCGCTTTGAACCGCAAAACATTTAGGCATCCAATATGACCTCGCACAAACATCGCAGGGATTACGAGCCTACGATAACTCTAGGAAGATTGTACTTGGCACCATCAGCATCCACGTCACTTCTGGGTGTCATAGAAAAGCGAGTCAATTTTTCCGTAATCGATGTACCCTCCACTTTTAACCTCCTTTTAGGACAACCCTGGCTACGTAGCATCAATGCTGTCCCATCCACCCTTCACCAAAAAGTAAAATTGGTTGTAGAGGGGAAAGTCCTAGTGATCAGGGCCGACCAAATGAAGGTCACCTCGTCCAAGACTCCCGTCTTAAAAATACACCATGGTGAAGAAGACGAGGACTTTTGGGGTTTCAATCCCGAAATAAAAATTATGGAAGATGAACAAGTTCCATTCGACTTTGATCCTCATTCTAACCTCCATGTCAATGTCATCCTTAGGAAACAGGGCTGCATGCCCGGAATGGGATTAGGAAAGCACACTAGGGCCTGAGTTCTTTTTGGTGGGCACAATCCACAACCTCACGTTCGGCCTAGGCTACGCTCCCTCGATTCACGAAAATAAAGGATCAATGTCGTGGGAGGCAAGGCGAAAGAGGGCCATACGGGAAGGCACTCCCTTCAATAGCCCTAAAATTGTTTATCCCCACACCCTAAATGGATAATTTGTTCGGGTAGGCGATGAATACCCTTACTTCTGATTTCCCGAGCCACATTACCTCCAAGAGGAAGGCATATTAATCCAAGGATTTTAAATATTCAAGGATTGCATCCTTCTTGAAAATGAAATCCCTAAACTTCAAGATCAACCCTCGCTTGATTGGGCTCAACCCTTACCTCACAACGCATTCGGTCTACTTTTTGGGTAGGAGAAGATCCTGGCACGAGAAGACGACGACGTAGTTCTGGCCATCCAGAACAAAGAATTCAACCCCTCCGAGCTAATTGCACCCGCCACAGGGATAATAGAGGGATGGCGCCGCACCTGCAAGTGGACAACTTCTGACGGACGCAAATTCAGCATCACCATAGGAGAGGGATCTATGTTTGAGTCAAGAGATAGCAAATCTTGTAGCTCTAGTGATTCTGGTTCCGATACTAGTATAGGGCAGTCTCCTCAAAGTGTATGATCCTTCTATTGATGTACTTTTTGATGGTATCAATAATACGAATGTTGATTCCTCTTAATCCTTGGATTCTTTTGTCACAAGTGAATCAAGTGACGATGAGTCACTCATGCGGGCCATGCTCGAACATAAACAAAAAACCTCGGTAATTGAAGAAACCAAGACGATTAACTTGGGAGTTAATGATAAATCTCAAGAGGTTAAAGTTGGTTTAACATTAACTCCAAATGAAATATCCAACCTAATCGACTTTTTAAAGGAACTTATAGATGTTTTTACATGGTCCTATAAGGATACGCAGGGAATAGATCGGTCCATCGCCGAGCACAAAATGCCACTTTTCCCCAATGCAAAACTTGTTAGGCAAAAATTTAGGAGAATGAAGCCTGAGTAGGCCTTGAATATTAAGGAAGAGGTAGAAAAGCAACTCGATGCCGGATTTATTGTAGTGGCTGATTACCCCCAATGGGTAGCCAACATCGTACCGTCTTGAAGAAAGACGGACGAGTAAGGATGTGCGTGGATTTCCGAGATATGAACAAAGCTTGTCCCATGGACAATTTTCCCTTTACCCCATATTGATGTTTTGGCCGACAATACTAATGATCACGAGCTCTTATCCTTTATGGACAGTTATGCAGGATACAACCAACTCCTCATGGCCGAGGAAGATATGCTAACATAGTGGGGAACATATTGCTATCGTGTCATGCCTTTTGGGTTGATAAATGCCGGCGCAACTTATCAAAGAACGGCACAAACCCTTCTACATGACATGATGCGTAAAGAAGTTGAAGTATATGTACACTACATGATCGTCAAGTCCCGTGGACGAGAAGGGCATATACCTAATCTTCGCAAGTTCTTCGAAAAATTGAGAAAATATAATATGAGACTTAACCCACAAAAATGCGCATTTGGCGTCACATCCGGGAAACTCTTAGGCTTTACAGTTAGTTCTAGGGGAATCAAGGTTGATCCTTCAAAGATCAAAGCCATCATCGAGATTCCTCCCCCGAAAACCGAGAAAGAAATAAGAGGTTTCCTAAGAAGGCTTCAATATATTAGTCAATTCATAAACAAATTGACTATTATATGCGAATCTATATTCAAAAAACTAAAGAAGACCATTAAGGTCGAATGGGACGAGCAATGCAAAAAGGCATTTGATAAAATCAAAGAATACTTGACCAATCCGCCAATGTTCGTCCTGCCGACGCCAGGCATCCCTCTTATATTATACCTGACGATCACATAAACCGCAATGGGGGCCATGTTAGCCCAAGAAGTCAACAAAAAAGAAAATTTCATATATTACTTGAGTAATAAGTTTCTCGAGTATGAGACACGCTATTCCACTCTAGAAAAAACGTGTCTTGCTACGGTATGGGCAACTAAACAACTGAGACACTATATGCTCAATCATCAAGTGCATATAAGGTCTCGAGAATACCCATTAAACCTTATCTTCCAGAAACTTGTGCTGACGGGAAGGATGGCCCATTGGACCGTCCTGCTGTCCGAGTTCGACCTCAAATATGAAAATATGAAAATCATCAAAGGGCACGCCATTTCGAAATATTTGGTTGACCACCCCATAAAAGGACAACAAAGTGGGGAAGAGTACGAATTTTCTGATGAGCACATTATGACGGCGGATACAGATACTTGGCTCATGTACTTCAACGGAGCATCAAATCATAAGGGCTATGGCATAGGATTGTTGCTAGTCTGATCGAACGGGGCATACACCCCCTTATCAGCAAAACTCGACTTTGAAGTCACTAACAATGCTGTGGAGTATGAGGCTTACATTGTTGGACTACAAGCCGCAGTAGCCATAGGGATTAGAACCCTTAGGGTGTATGGAGATTCCACCCTAATCATAAACCAAATATCGAAAAAGTGAAAAGTCAAGAATGAGAGTTTGGCCCTTTACCAAGCCCATTTAGAAAAAATAGCTGGAAACTTTTCCGAAATCCACTATACCTATCTTCCGAGAGAGGAGAACCAGTTCGTGGACGCACTCGCTAAGCTATCATCAATGATCACCATCCTTCTAGAAATCAAGACAATGCCCATTTATATCGAAAGGTGGGAGGAACCTACGCACCATTACGCCTTAGAAGTGGACACTTTGGAGAAGGTTCCATGGTATACCGACATCCTTGATTACAAATTGAGCGAAGAGTACCCCCCTTGGGTGTGATGACCCGAGGGCACAAAGGACCATTCATCTTCTCGCCTCGCAATTTGTAGTATATCAAGACAGATTCTACAAGAAAACCCCATTTGGAGTTAGCCTTCTTTGCGTCGATGAAGAACATGCGAAGCAAATAATGGGTGAAGTGCATGAAGGAGTATGCGGCCCGCACATGAACGGGCACACACTCGTGAAGAAAATAATAAGGCAAGGTTATTATTGGACTACAATGGAAAAAAAATTGTAGCCAGTATGTCCAACGATGCCGACAATGCCAAATTCATGCAAATCTACATCATATGCCACCTTCAACACTTTATGGTTTGACTTCGCCATGGCCTTTATCCACCTGGGGAATCGACATTGTTGGTAAAATAAGCCCTACGGGCACAGGGGGACACAAGTACATCCTTGTTGCCATCGACTATTTCACAAAATGGGTCAAAGAAGCATCTTACTTGAAATTAACTTCCAAACAAGTTGCAAAGTTCATCAAAAACAATATAATCTGTCGGTATGGAGTCCCACATGAGATAATCAGTGATCATGGGTCTCACTTCAAAAGGGAAACTGCGGATCTTCTACAGCAATGCAAGATACAACACCGTAGGTCCTCTCCCTATAGGCCACAAGCCAATGGTGCAATCGAAGCCGCCAACAAAAACATCAAAACCATCCTCCAGAAGATGAGCAAGACTTACAAGGATTGGCCTAACAAATTACCATTCGCATTATGGGGATATAGGAGCACCATGCGAACATCCACGGGCGTGACGCCTTATTCAGTCGTTTATGGTATGGAGGCAGTCCTTCCTATTGAGGTCGAGATGCCTTCCCTTAGGGTAGCTTTAGAGAATGATATTCCTGAGGCCGATTGTGTAAGAGAAAGATGTGAACATTTGGTCTCACTAGACGAAAAGCGTCTAAATGCTCTGCATAATGTTAAAATGTATCAAAGAAGAGTGACTCGTGCCTTCAATAAAAAGGTTCGACCACGATCATTAAAAGAAGCCGACTTGGTTTTGAATGAAAACCGAGCACCTATACGAGACCCGCGTGGTGAGTTTAGCCCAAATTGGTTGGGACCGTATATAATCAAGAGAATCCTTTCCGGAAGTGAGGTCTTGCTCATGGATCTAGATGGAATAGAATTTTCCCAATTAACTAACTTGGACTAGTTAAAGAAAGTTTACGCTCAATTCCCAAGATTAATAATCGTATAAACCCATATATTATCCAAGATAATATTAGGCAAAAGAAAAAAAACACAAAACAAAATCCTTTATCATTTTGAACTACGTTCGGCCTGATTCCCATTTGGATACGTAGGTAACTCGCAAGGGCCCGTCTTAAATCCTAAAAATCGATCAACATCATCTACATTGCTTTGCATTGAGCTACGTTTGGCCTGATTTCGATTTGGATACGTAGGTACAACCCGCAAGGGCGTGGCTCATTCAAAAAAAAAAAAAAGAAGAAGTTCTTCCCTTTCTTAAAAAAATAATGATAATAAAAACACATCGACGGAATGTGCTATGTTTTCCGTTATGCCTATAGTGCTTTATTTCAAGTGTTTACTATGCTCAACTCTATAAATTCAAAGTCTCTACTTATAAATTAATTTGGACTTTGATTTTATTTTGGCTACAAATTGTCACACATAATTTGGACCAACTTCAAAAGAATATGATTTTAGAAAAGATATTCTCTTTTCATAAATTATAAAATTAGAGCATAAGTCATATAATTTATTAAGGCCTTTAATATTTTATTTTAGCCTTAGTAATTTTATTTTCTAGAAAAAGACTTTATGGAATAAATGGAAAAAGAAAGAACAATACGCAAAAAATAAAATAGGGAGTAAAACTAGGACTTCACCCAGTGAATTAAACGAAATTCACTGGGAGCCCAGCCAAATGGAGCAAAATCACTGGCCCTCCAGCGATATTTCTGAAAATCGCTGGAGACCAGACTTTACGTCCCAAATAGAATGCATTCTTTTTCTTTAAGTGCAAAAAACAGCAACAACGACGCAAACTTTGATGTAAAAATCGAAATTATGTATAAACAAAGATGATATAAAGGTAAATTTTATTGATTCATTTGATTGATGAGTCCAAATTACAAGGATTTAAATGACAAAACTATTCCTAGAGTGGGAATAAAAAAAAAAACATATCATTTCTCAATCCTAGCTGAGGACCTATATTTCCTTGGGAGGATGTCGGTCCTTTGGGGGAGCCGAACTAGTACTAACTTCCTCTTTGTGATGCCAAATTAAATGCACATTATTTCTCCTCTTAGGAGGCGCTTCATCGGTAAGATGAACCTTCAAAACTGGGGGCTTCGATATTGCATTCTCCTTGGATAGCGGTAGAGCATTCTTTTTGTGTTGGCTCGGTGGAGGTGCGCACTTCTCGTTCTCCCGGGACTCCTACCGCTTGTTCAGGTCTGTTGTGATCATCCATGTGAGGTATTGCCCCGTCAAGAATGGAGACAACATCTTGCGGGGCACTATCCAACAGGGGCGCTCATTACAATATTTACCCCATATCTCCAATTGCCGAGTGGTCAACCTTACCTTGGGTTGGACGACCGTGTCTTTCCGTGGAACACTTTGAGCTAACCCATATTGACCCCTTATACGGGTAGGGTAGAACGCCAAGAGGTGATTAAGGCTCATAAGTCGGCTACGAGGGATCTCCTCCGTGCATCCAACCATGGTGGTAAGATGCCACCACGGGATACTCCAATGAATGGTCGGGTTTCCTCCCAAATGAATTATCCACTCACCAAGGGAGTTCACCTCGTATAGGCTTTGCGAGATAGAAATTGCTTTGGCGTGCAGACAACGTGTGCATCCGATTTCTTCACCAGCCGAAGGTGCTCCAAGAGCCAAATCTACACAAAATAAATAGAATAAAAAAGATCAATCATCATGCAAAAAATATATATGTCAAACATTTGAATTGAGTAAAAAAAAAAGAGGCATCAAGACTCACTTGGTGAAGTAAATGACTTCCCAAGAAGTCGCCATCCTCTTCCTTCGCTAAACGATCTAAGCAAGTAATGGTCTCTCCAACAAAAAGAGCCATGGGACTACACCCCTCTTCCATCATTTTGAAAACATTAAGAAGAGAATTTCAGGCCATCTTACTGTTTCCCACAAAAAGGAAACGACATAGGAGACATAAAACAAATGGCCGACGACGGAAGGTTTTTGCCTTACTATTCCCATCAATAATGTCCTGGGTTTTCTCGTGGTCAAGGCCAAGATAATCCTCGAACATGAATTCATAACTATACCGCGCAGTCAGAAGCGCCATGTTGATATTTGGAGGCATACCCAAGATTGCGGAAAACTCCTCCACTAACGGACATAAATCTTTAGTTCCTCCTTGATGGAAGACCCCAGGCATCCAAAACTTGATGGATGCCCTTAGAAGAACCTAAATAAGCTTTATTTGTTTAAGAGTAAAGAAGATGACAATGTTAAAAATGTTTAGGCATTAGCGTTCCTCCATGGACATGGAGTTCATCCAACTATCAAAGGATTTCTCGAAGAGATTGGCCATGTGTTTGGGATGATTTGAAGCTTAAAGAGACTTAAGAAATGGAGAACATGAGATATTCAGTGTTTAGGTGCAGAATTCTGCCATGCAAGGTCATCCTGTTGTAGCTCAACATGCAGAAATGCTTCCACAAAGGAATACAAGGCATCATGTATGGCCTCAACCCAGTGAATACATTCATATTCGCTAGGTGAACTGGCAATAAATGACATATTCGCCAGGCCTGGGCAATTTTCACTAGAATCGCTGGCCTCATGGCGATTTTGCTCATATTCGCTGGCTGTCCAATGACGTATTTAAGTGATCATTCACTCACCTTGAGTTAATACGGGTTGAGGATTAATTTTTTTCTGTTTGGCCTTTAATCCCTTTGCTGCCCATGTTAATGAATTCTTCATTTCCTTTATTTTGGTTCCTTTTAATCAATATTATGCATAAATGTGTCCATGGGATGTTCTTTATTTATTTTTCTTATATTTAATTTTATTCTTTATTCTTTACTTGTATATAATTACAAATTTTTATTCTTTTACCATTTTTTATGTAAATATGTGTGATAACAAATATTTTCAGAAAATAAAATTTCATATAAAAACTTTTGTGCCAAAAAAAAAAAGGAGTTCAAAGAGACCATTGGAGAGTCAGTACTACATGGAGCAGCCTACTAGTCATTGACATGCGGCGCCGAGCCGACCCGTCTCCTACGGGAAGCCCCTGCCTATGCTGAATCCCGCTCTAAGATATCATTCAAGTCCTCCACCTGTTGGCTGGTGAGGGGGATAGAAGTCTCCACATCGTGGCCGCCAACAGACTCTCGATCTCTCGCCTGCTCCTGTGCTCAGGGCTGCTGGCCAGAACTGCTCCCACGACCCTTGTAGTACCCCAAATATTTTTGATATTTAAAAATTAGCTTATGGACTGTTACAGTTGAAAATTTATGTTTTGTAAAATTATTCCATCAATTATATTAATTGTTTTAATAAAAATCTACTATTGTTTTTGATTACTAAAATTTTATGTTTTTCAGATAGAGAAATATATTTTCAAATTTTATTTATATTTCAAATTTTAGAAAAAAAAAAGAAGAGAGAGAGAGAGAGAGTACTTGGAGCCCAAGTGTATGCCTTGGAGCCCAAGCACGTTACTTTTATGTATAACCTCTCATTTTTTGCAAAGTTCTCAACTTTCTCTTCATTCTTCCATCACTCTCTTCCTCTCTCCTCACCGTCACTGGCCATGGAGAGCCGTCGCCAAAGACGCCGTGAACCCGAGACGTATTTCACTAAATTAAGTTTAGTTTCTCTAATCTATTTTACATCTTATTTTCAATCATAAGTTTACTAAAGTTTCAAAATCATATTTTTAATAAATGTTTAAAATGGTATTAATTTTGAAATTGTCGAGCCGTAGCGCGATGTGGACGAGTCGACCCGAGATCATTGCACACGTGTGTCGACCGAAGGATTTGAAGGTAACCTTAGTATACCTTTGTGGGAACTATTATTGTTTGTTATCATGTGTACCTTAGTATACCTTAGTGGAAACTATTATTGTTTGTTATTATATGTACCTTAGTATACCTTAGTGGGAAGTACTATTGTTTATTATTATGTGTGCTAAAGTAATAAATTGATGTATTATATATATGTTGATCTTTACGTATATTATTGTGCATGTGGTTTACTTGTAATTGATGTGCATGTTATATTTGTGCCAAGCTATAAATTGTATTATGTTATATTTAAGTGTTGTTATTGTTATTATACTTGCATGATTTATTGTTGTATCATATTTTTTATATTAGATGATAATTGGAGTTATAGGACGATACCGAGACTTTTGGGATCTTAGATAATTATGCGAGTTAAAGTTCACTTTGGAGTAGATTGAGATTGTAGATAAGTTATAGTTGAGACTAAAACTGAGAATGTATACGATTATTTGGGAAATCATGCCGCATGGGATTTATGAATGGTCGATTAATAGAAATTCATATTTGGTAATGATAGATGAAAAGTATTTGAATTGTGATGAAGTATTTTGAAGGAAAGAATTTCGATTTGAGGCTCTTTAATTCAATATGTAAGTAGTCTTTAGCTTCTGGGTTAGTAGCTTAATAGGTATCACCCGTAAATGATGAACAAGATTCTTATCAAATAAAATATTGTAAAGGGGCTCGACTGTCTAAAAAGCGGAGCCATTAATGCCGAGCTCAGAAAGGAGTTCGATGAAAGTTAAAGGAAAATTAATTTGCTGCATATCCATCATGTTCACTTCCTACTTGACTAAAGCTAATGACTATTGATGAGAGCATTTGGCACTTATATAAATGGGTCTTGAGGATTTAGTGAGAGAATAATGTATACAAGAATTTTATGATTGTTTTAGTCGAGAGGTGTAAGTGATAATGAGCGAGTAATCTTTTCTCTTTCTGGCTACTTCAATGCTTGCGTATAAGTAATTTTAATATTAATATAATGTGCTATGTGCTTAACATCTCCAAGAAGAAGGCTAAGGTTACTCAGCTCACGCTGACCCGTTGTAGGCTATCATCCTCCGTACAATTTTGTACGGATGCGTGCACATTGGCAGTCTAGTTTTGTGTTTCAAAGGTTATCAGAGTGCGCAGCGCAAGCGAGGAAGGTTCGACTCACTTGTACGAGATTTAGAAGGATTCTAGTGTTGTAATAAAGGATCAGATTAAAGTAGTAATAGATCACTAGTGTTGACTTCCGTTAATGATAACAGTAATGGATTGATTTGATACTTTTTATAGTTTTTTTAGCTTTAGCATTTATTCTTCGGAAAAAAATGTAATGGTAATACTTTTGGTTTTTCAAGTTAACTTTCGCTTCCACAAGTATTTTCTCAAAATTATATATTTATAAAATGGGAGGAAAATCCGGGGCGCGAACCCTGAGCCGGAGAAGTACAACCACCTCTGTGCTGTGAGCGACCTGCCTAAGACCTTGATGCTCCCACCGGTGGCACCGGATTAGACTGGTCAACCTCCCGCAAGGATAAAATAGTAAAATCAGCTACAAAGAGCATAATATTGAAAGAAATAAGAGAAATGAGCACGGGGATATACCTCTCTCGCCTGAGTATGAGAAGCACAACTCAAAGTAAAGAGCCGCCGGATGTGCTTCTTCATGGCAGAGACGACCTTCAGGGTCGCTTTGGTCTCCTCTGTGTTCAACTGCAAGGCCAAGATGAGGATAACCGTTAGTGAAGTACAACCACTGAAATCATAGAAAAAAATGCAAAGTTGGCATGGGTACCCCATAGTTCTCCTCAGGCAGGGGAAGGTACTCACATTCATCATCTCGTATGTCCAGGACCTCTAGTATGACACGAGTACCGGACTCGTCCTCGTGGATGATAGACAAAGTCAGCACAGGAATGCGCACTCCTCCCTAAATTAACAAAAGAAACTCCATTAGATTTCATCGAACACAAGCAGGATTAAAAAACAAGGAGGCATAGCAGAAAGCTTACTTCAACAAAGAGAAGAGTAGCCAGCATCAAGCACTTGCTGTAGAACGCCTGGTAAGCAAGGGCCAAGTCATCATCACCTAGCTGCTGAAGGAAGTACGAGAACTCAGCACCTCTCATACCCACCTTGAACTCCCTCTCAGAAAGGCAATAAAGGTAGATGACAGAGTTCAACGGATCATGGGGGACCTCAAACCTCCCGATCGTCTGCCAGGTCACTCACTCGCCGAGATACTACACATAACCTAAGGGGCCCTTGGACAGAGTCCTCTTCAGATCGTACTCCCGAATCGTATGGCGAACCTCATCAGGGCACCAATCACATTTGACCACGGGGTGTATGAGACCTGGAAAATAGCAAAGAAAAGCATTAGATTAAATTTGAGATGCATAATAAATCAAAAAGAAAAATACGTGCAATCCATGTATAACTGAAGAGCAGCAAACTCGTTCAGCTTCCGCCTTTTCTTCGGGAGAGGAAGCTCACTAGGTGCGGTGCGATACATCGATGACCAACGATCCAAGATAGGGAAGGCTCGAGGCCGGTGACAGTGCGGCCCAAAGACCGAGAAATGCTCGTAGAACCATATCTGCACATACGAGGAAAGTTAATAACTTAAAAATAACAGCAAGAATGAAACAATCAAAGGCGAAGAGAGGCATTACATCGATCAGCTTCCAAAAGCCGCCAAGGAGAATGTTCTTGTTCCTTATTTGACGACATCCCTGTCTCAAATACTTCATCAAGGTCACATAGCTAGGTGCGCCCCAGTTATAAACGTTGATCCTCCCGAAATCCTCAACAACTGGGAGGTAAGAAAAGTAAAGTCGGCTACCCTTGTCCGCAAACAAGGTGCAAGCCAAGAGATGGTTGACAAGACCCAAACCATCTGATCCAGGTTCATATCATCAAGATGGTCCATAAGGACATCCCGAAGAGTCGCGTAAGGAACCGTCATGTCGTTAGGGGTCGTATTTCGCATGAAGTCCGGCCCCAACATGGCCACGAACCTCTCTTACTAACACTAGAATGTACCATCCAGAGGAAGAGGCTCGCCTACTAAGCCTACTCCACTAATCAACCCGAACTCCAATGGCGTTATCGTCAACTCGCCCATCGGGAGGTGGAAGGTACCGATCGTATCCCAGAAGCACTCGACAAGAGACCGTAAAACAGTACAGTTCACTTACTTTCAACCGCGAAGTGAACCAAAAAAAGAGCCAAACCTGGTCTCCGCGACGCGGACGACAAAGTCGTTACCAAGATCCCTTGCAAGAGAACAGTATATGGCAATAACCTCGCCTACACCACCGTAACCTCTCAAGTGCCCCTTCTTCGCCTATGAGAAGATTACATACGCAACATAATCAACAAAAATAGCTAAAAAAAAAATCATGGGCAATACGCAAGTAAACCTATGCACATGAACGACAAGCATTTCGGCACTTTACCGAGCAAAACAAAGCATACATGACATACAGTATGTTCTAAAGCAATAAAACATGTGCCAACTGGTTCATTTCAATATTTTATAGCAAGACAAACATGATACGAATCACCACAAATGCAATTTCTAACAAAAAATCTGACAAAAACTCTAAGGGGCATTTTGTCGAACAGTTGGCGTGCGTGACTCAAAAACACATGAATTTGCGAAATTCACACAAACCAACATCCATCCATCATGAACCTACATCCATAAATACAATACTTATCCAGAATTTCATCCCAATTTCATCACATACACACGTACACAGAAAAAAATCCATCAAAATCCTTGACTTTCGAAAAAATATGAAGTGCGAAGTTTCGAAACTTACTGCTTTGTTCCTTGCTCAGAAGGACAAATGATCATCGTGGCTAATCAAGAGCTCCGAAAGGTTCCATTTCCTCACCGATTTCCATTCGCGCCAGATGAACCATTCCCCGGCTCGGAGTTCCTCCGCGACTTTCTTCCTTTTGTACCCCGGGGCACCCACGGGCTACCCCGGAAAATGTGATGAACCGGCCCCACCTGGGCCTCCTCCTCGTCATCCCCACCATCAATGGGGCCTATAACCATCATGGTTACAAAAAATCAAGCTAATCAAACCACCTTTTCAAACCCATGTTCAAACTAGCTGCCAAGCGAATTCGGGCTAATTTCTAGAGATTAAAGAGAAATAAGTGTTGGGTTTAAGCTAAAAATCAAAGTAGACGAGCTCTAGATGAGTGGGGAAAGGAATTTGAGCAAAAACGGTGGAGTTTAGAGAGAGAAATGAAGGGGTAGATGAGAGAAATGATTCGTGAAATTCTGCCTCCAAGTTTAAATCTTTCCCCAGCGATATTCAGGAAAATCGCTGGGCTCCCAGCGAAATTGACAATGTTCACTTGGTATCAGCGAAAAAGCATATTTTCCCTTGGCTCGTCTGTAGCGCCAGTTAAAATTCTCCCTTTAGGAGCCCACCTATTTGTTATATATTGTTCAAAATATTCGACAGTTGTTCATGAACGCGGGTATTGAAGCACGAAACTGTTCAAATTAATAAAATCTCGGGAAAAAATCTTTGGCTCGGACGGTCCGTTCCAAAATCTAAAGATTTCTTTCTGGCTCAATCTGTCAATAAGCGATAAAATTGTTGGCCCAGACGGTCAATAAAATATTTAAAATACTCATTTTGACTCGGGTAGTCAATAAATACCCAAAATTCACTCTTTCTGACTCGGGTAGTCAATAAGTACCCAAAACTAACTTTTTCTGACTCGGATAGTTAATAAATACCTCAATTCAATCTTTTCTGACTCTGGTAGTCAACAAATACCCATATATTCCTTCAATCTGTTTCAAATACATTCTCGATCCCAGGATGTCGATAAACTCATTCAAATTTATTCTCGACCCCAGGATGTTGATAAACTCCTTCAAATTTATCCTCGGCCCTAGGATGTCGGTAAACTCCTCCAAACACATTTTCGACCCCATGATGTCGATAAACTCCTTTTAATTTATTTTCGACCCCAAGACATCGATAAACTCCTTCAAATTTATTTACGACTCCAGGATGTCGATAAACACTATAAACATATTCTCGACCTCAAGATGTCGATAAACTCTTCAAACACATTCCCGACCTCAAGATGTCGATAAACTCTTCCAAAAACATTCCGGACCTCAAGGTGTTGATAAACTCTTCCAAAACACATTCTCGAACCCAAGATGTCGATAAACTCTTCCCTCATTTATTGTTGACCTAGGATGTCATTAAAAGCCGGTATCATCCTTTATAAAGGATAATAGGGCATATGCCCCTTTATCATATACTTGTAAGCTAAGTGCATCCCACACATGCAAAAAAGACATACTTTGACCTTCGCCATTCCGCGCCTCGGCCAACGCGGGGGCTTCTGTTAACACTAAAATAGTGCCCCCCCAAACGACCCTATGACGATAAAAAATCTATGATATGGATCCTGAAAATTTATAATACTCGAAATATTGAAAACCCGAAAAGTCAAAAAGTAAACCGAAGTCAAAAGGGCAAAATGGTCATTTCGCCTCACCCTTGATGCTTCTAGACCATCACTAGGATTCCCGGCCAAGGGGATTAAAAACCGTAATAGACGCTTTGAATCAAGGGCCAGCGATTGAGGCCTAAATCATTGCCCACCCAACGACTTGGCCTATAATTGACTGGCACCCAACGAAATTTATCTTATTCGCTGGTCAGGTTGTGATTTGCAACCCAATCATTGCCTGTTGGCCCTCCCTTGACCCTTACAAACTAGATGCATGGTTCACCTTCCAGCGAATTACACCCACTTCGTTAGGCACTGATCGAAATTGGGGAGAACCGCCCTGTTCTCAGGGAATTAATCCATATTTGCTGAGCCTAGGTTCATTAAATTCTCCATCACAATACAAACCCATGCATTAACCATACGTAAAGACAATTGAGGTTTATCATCCCTAAGCCCAGAAAAACACCCAGCAACTAGAAGCCATTCCGTCTAAAGCTTAAGAATATTTGTGAACATTTTTCTCATATTTTTCTTAAGCCAAAATCCACAAAAACCCAAAAAAAACACAAAAAACGTTCCATCAAGATTTCGCGTATAACAAAATCCGAGGAAAATCACTTCCAAAAGTAGATATCTCAGGGTTCTCCCCTCCTAAGGCACCCCTTATGAGTGGAGTTGTNNATTTTTTGTTTTTTATTTCCTTTTGTTTTCAGTTTATTTCTTTTTATGTCATAAAATTGGAGAAAATGATAATTCCATTTTATTTTCTTTAGTTTTAGACAAATATTTTATTTTTATTTTCCTACTGCCCAGTACATATTTTTCTTTATATTCAAGTCATAAATTTAGGGTAATAACAATTTGATGTTATATTCCTAAATTAAATGACTTTATTTCATTTTATGTATATTTATGTGTGTGTGTGTGTGTGTGTGTGTATATATATATATATATATTTATCTACTTTTAGGTTT
>ONZA01010554.1:10310-20473 GCA_900322205.1 Kewa caespitosa | reverse complement strand
TGAAAATTAGGGTTTAAGACCTTTGGGAGCCTACCTTAGGTCGGGATTTTCGTTGGACTTTCAAGCACGCATAATTTTGTATTTTGGATGTGTTTTTTGGCTTTTTTTTCTGGGGAATTTTTGTTGCTTTTTGTAATATGAAAATTTTGAATACTATGTGAATAAGATGCTAAAGCTTTGGAGAGAGTTAACTCTCTGGTTGCTGGAAGGATTTTAGCAGAATGTAGGTGTTATGTGTTGTGTGTCGTAAGCCATTTGCGTTGGATTATATAGGATGTGCAAAATTTAATGCACCACAGCCCAACGAATATGAGAAAATTCGCTGGGCAATGGAGCGAATATACCCAAATTCATTTAGGGCCCAGCGAATATGGTCATAGTTGCCGGAAACTCAAACGAGTGCCGTGATGACACGTTTAGGAAAGCTCAACGGACAGCAAATAGAGGGAAAATTCATTTCAAAACCCAGCGAATATGAAGATATTCACAGGATGACAAACAAAATTGCCTATAATCATTGGGAGTGCAGCGAATAAAGGCATATTCGCTGATGTTTGAACTTTGTCGCACGTTAAGCTTTGGTTTTCCTTGGCGCGCAAGGTTAGAAGAAGGATCTAGAAGCCTCTAGGGCAATGTGAAATGATCATTTTCCCCCTTGACTGCATTTGACTTTGGTTTTTGTCAATTCGCGTTCTAAAAACGTCCAGGAAAGGGTCCCTAAGCTAGTTATCGTCATAGCGTCATAGTGACGACCCTAATTTGGTGACAACAGCTGTCACTTTCCACCATAAGCTTATGGTATCTAGTATCGAAGGCTAGCCACACACCAAACAAGATGGCCATCGCTTCGTGAAGAGCTACTTCAATAGAGCCAGGAGCCTATTTGACACCTAAAACAACAATAGCTCCTACATGATCATGAATCACAACACCTAATCCATTTCCTCAATCAAGCGGGCCAGCGTCACAATTAATCTTCCACATACCTGGAGAAGGAGGTGTCTACGAAAACTGCATTGGGGGTTTGATTGGAACAACTTTTTTGTTAGCTTTCCTGTATACCTCAAGGAAACTCACTGTAGAGAGAATGAGTTGCCTTAGCGAGAAACCACTTAACAATATTAAACCATGAGTTCCAAATTGTCCACGCAGCTGAAAGGAATAATCATGGGTCCTCATCTCCTTTCCCTTCCAGAACTCGATTGATCCACTCACATGTCGTGACTCCCTGTGAAGACCATAGCCTCCTATCCCATCCACTGTCAAGCCACAGCTTCTTGGCTTATGGTGCATTCCACAAGGGCATGTAGGGTGGACTCTTCAAGCGCCCCACATACACCACAGTGCAAGTTAACACCTGATATTGGCTAGCTACATTTTGTTTGGTGGGAAAAATGTAGCTCCACAATCTCCAATAGAACATTCTGACTCTAGGTGGTACAGAAAAGGTCCAGATCTTGGCGACAAAGAGAGTTAGAAGCGTGGCTACTACCCGGGGTTTTCTCATTAATCTCATGCCACTTTGCCACGGCATGGTAGGCCAACTTGACAGAGTACTCAATAGACGGAGTATAGCACCACATCAGGTGGTCATCGGGATACCTTTTGCATAGTGGGATTCTCAAGATATAATCGACATCAACGGAAAGTAAGTGCTCACGAAGGAGGGCCTCATTCCACCAGTTCTCAGCTTTATCAATGAAGGGGGCAATTGTAATATTAGAATCATTGAACCCTAGCCGCATAAAGACCTTGAAAGATGTAGGCCTTGGAAGCCATGCCGCTCCTTACACCTTGATCTTTTCTGTATTACCAACGGCCCACCTTGTTTCCTTGGTAATGATCCAATTAGCACCGTGAATGCTATGCCAAATATAGCTCTGATTTTCTCCTAATTCGGTCAAGATGACATCCGTCTGGGTATAATAGTACACTTTGATGACACGAGGACACAACGTATCAGGCATATTAAGTAACCTCCATACCTATTTTGCCAGTAACACGTCATTAAACAGTGTGATGGCCGTGAAAACCAAGACCCCCATCGTCCTTTGATTGTGACAAATTCTTTTACAACAACCATGCCACCTACGCTTTCCATCTTTATAGCCTGACCAAAATCGCTAAATTAGTGATTGAATCTTATTACAGATTATGTCGGTGAATTTGAATACACTCATAGCATAGTTTGGAATCGCCTAAGCCACTGCTTTTATTAGCACTTATTTACCAAACCACGAGAGTAACTTATCTATCCACCCCTCCATTCTCTTGTGAATTTTGTCTATAATGGATTGTAAAGAACGCGATCTAGAATAACCAATGTGGGTTTTTAGACCTAGATACTTGTCATTACGTATAACCTCATTCACACCAAGCGATAACACCACTTCATCTCAGACACATTGAGGAACCCCTTTCGAAAAGAAGACATTGGTGTTCGTTATATTTATCTGTTGCGCGGAAGCCTCCTTGTACCACAAAAGGATATCTCGAACCTACAAAGCATGCTCTTTAAAAGCACCACAAAAGATCAGAGAATCATCAACAAGAAAAGGTATGATATAATAGATGCAGCCAGACAAATAAGGTGGCCATGTAACCTTCCTGTACTAGTCAAATTGGATAAGCCTTTAGCACACAATAAGAAAAGATATGAAGAGATCGGTCCCCTTGCTGCATACCCCTCAAAGGAAGAAGATGACCGGACGGAACACCATAAATCACTAATGAATAAGAGACTTAGGATACACATTTCATAATAGCTCCAACCCAATTAGCTGCAAACCCATTTTCAGCATAATTCTCTCCAAAAAGGCACATTCAACTCTGTCATAAGCTTTACTCATGTCCAGTTTCATAGATATACTACCATTAACACCATAATGATTATTTATAGAATGAAAGACCTTCAAACCAACCATAATATTGTCAGTAATCAGTCGATATGGACTCAAAGTACTTTGATTATCCAGAATAATAGAAGGCAAGATAGTCTTCAGTCTATCAGCAAGCACCTTGGTACCAATTCGAAAACAAAAAACATTATAGAGACTAATGGGGCAGAAATCAGTGATATGAGTGGGCTTATGTTTTTTCAGTATGAAGATGACATTAGTCTGATCGATATTTGGAGGGAACGAACGACAACGCAAAATATCCAACACTATTAAAGTGACATCAGGACCAGCTAAACTCCATTATTTTTGGTAAAAGACAGAATTTGTACCATTTGGCCAAGAACTAGTTTATTCCCGCACTAACCATCGGTTGGACACAGTCTAGCACAAGATCAAAGCTAGTAAATGAATCCCATTGATAGAGCTCAGCAAAGTAATCAAGAACAACCCCTTCCACTTCTGAATCTAACTCCAAAGGTAGTAGACCTACCCAATTGGTTGTCGTTTACAAGCTTCGAATTGATATCTATCCACTGTCTAGAATTTGCCTTTTCATGAAACCAAGCTATATTCAAGTCCCCTTGTTTCAAAAAGTATACACGAGATCGCTGCCACCACGTGGTTTCCTCTATATGCCTGAGGTCCCGCAACTGCTAGAGGATAGGTTTACATTCATGCACATATGTAGCCCCCACTAGCTTCTGTTCATCCTTCTTGATCCCAAAAAGAACATGGCCGAAAGTCTTTTGGTTCCAATCCAACATCACTTCCAGACACATGCCTAGCTTGTCACACACGTCACCCATCCTCCTACGCCTTTGCAATTACTTCTTCATATCCGTCATGGAGGGCCCACATATTTTCAAAATGGAACCTCTTTCTCCACTTCTCTTTCAGTCGCCGCCCACATAGACATAAGTTGAGTTTAATTGGCAGGTGATCCGAAAATGACTCCTCCAAGTGAGCAACTTCAGTGAGAGGAAATAGATGGACCACTCTAAGAAAGCCATTATATCTATCCAACCTTGCCTCAACGCTGCTTTCTTCTCGTCTTTTGTTCCACTAAGTAGACACACAGCCTTTAAACTGTAAGTCATACAAACCACGGCTATCAGAGATTTCTCGAAATTCATCTAGCACTCTTTGATCTTTGTTAGTCCCTCCTTTCTTCTTGCTGTTGAAAAAGATTTCGCTAATATCGCCTCCACAGAGCCAGGGAGGGATCAACCATCATTCAAGTCACGAACTAGGGAGAACGTGAGTCTCTTGTTTTGTGTATCGGGCCACCCATACAAACCAGTGAATCTCATCACAAAGTCTAATCCCTCCATTTTTACCTCGGCATCAATATGGTGCAAAGATTTCGACCGCAGCGTAATCCCAATCTCCTTTGTCCATACCAATGCTAACCGTCTTCTACTATCCATGAATAAGATTTTAAAGCCTCTAAACTCTACTAGTTTGTTTCTCCTCTCCTCCTCACTCGATTCAGTTTTCGATAAAAACACCAATCAAAACTTAGATCTGGTAAAAAAGCCCACAAGACGTTAACTGCACAAGGGTCAACGAGCCCTTAGTAGTTTAAACACAAGAGACTTATTGGCCCATTCAGGGTCGATACTCATCAACCGCCGCCTCAAATGCACCATTAGCATCCTTGATGATACATACCTTCTCATAATTCACCACTCCTTTCTCAATTTGTTCGAGCTTCCTTTTATTCATGTCTGATGGAACGAGATAAGACGCATAATCACCGACCTGCATACTTGAGGATGTGGCCTAATGAAAAGTGAGCTTCTTCTTCACTTTGACTCCTCCCTCCCTATCCCTCAAGTGGACAATTAATCTCTTCTATGCCTTACCAGCCTCGTTCTCTCTCGTGTTCAACCTGATAGGAGATGCTCTCATGAAGTTTCCATAGGGGTAGTCATCTTGTGACACAGATGGATCATAGCGTTCACATTGCCTATCATAATGTCCAAACTTGCCACAAATGTAGCAAAATTCAGGCAACTTAACATGCTTAAGTTTGTAGAATGCTGCCTTCGCACAATGATCAGATTAATACGTCTTCGCAGCGGCTTAATGACAAGTAACTAAACCTAAAAGATGATCTTGTTGGACATTCTGATCACATCGGGTTCATCAAACTCAATGAATGTCCCTCCCAATCAACCTGCCACAAACTGTGCCATGGTCCTCATGCATTTCGACATTGGAAGGTCATAGCATTTTACCCACATGCGAAGGTATCAAAGTTGACCTCTGATGGGTTTTCATTCCCTATCATATTCTTAAGTAGACAATGTCTTTTATTTGCCTTACCGAACAATTTTTTTGTGGTCGTTATCTACTATATGAGGGAGTTCCATCCCCAGATTTTTCCTACTTTTACTCTTGCCCTTTATTTAATTACTTAATGCATGTTACACCATTTTGAAGGGGAAACCCCCTATTATGCAGAAGTTTTCCTTACTTTCTCTCACCGACATCGGACTGACGACATGTAATCTAATATGCTTTTATCAGTCTTCTTATATCACGGTAGAATTTAATTTGATTTTTTTTCTTTTCTGTAACGTGTTAAAGAATCCATTTTTCCTCTTTCGTTAAATTAGACCAATGCATAGGGGTAGATCATTGATTTATTTTCTTATATCGCATGCGTACTTTATACATAAGACTTCAACGGCACCATCTCATCCTTATACCACAATTGGAGTATCACATTCCACCAATTTTATACTTTTAGGTTTGATTTACCTAATTCTATCTATATTTTTATAGATGAGAATTATTAGTTGGAATATTTAAGGGGCAAAAAAAGCCCACAGCTAAAGGCAAACTTATGTTTTTAAAACTGAAATTCAACCTGGATATTTTGTTTGTACTTGAAACTAAGACATCACATCTAAACTCACAACAAATTACTTCTTTAGGCTTTAATCATTTTGAAATCATTGATCCAATTGGACAGCCTGGTGGAATATGGGACATTTGGAAGAACGATCAATTGATATTTTATCCGTCCAAAAAGATGAAAAAACACTATCACTCCATGTCCTTGATTAGCAAAAAAGCATTGTGACTGGTTTGTATGGCCCGGCTCAACCAACAAAAAAAACATAATTTCTAGCTTAACTTTTCAGACCTAGCAAATTTCGAGCACTTCCTGTGGCTTATCATAGGTGATTTTGATGAACTTTTGACCCTTAATGATTAAAAAGGGGGATCATTGCCCCATAATAACAGAACAAGAATCCTGCAATCTTTTTTGCAAAATACCCAAGCAATAGACATCCCATCTACGGGATCTCCATTTACGTGGAAACGAACTATCAACACGCTTACAATCTATGAAAGACTTGACATAGCCCTTTGTGACAATGACTGGATGACGCTATATCCAGACTCTATTCTCACTATTGGAACCTTTTCTAGTTCAGATTATACACAGCTTTTATTCCATACTAGAACTCAAACAAAGACTATAAAAAGACCTTTTTAAGTTCCAACCAGGATGAACGTACAACAATGAATCTTTCGATATTGTTCAAAAAGCACGGGCTACTTCTTTTAATGGGATTCATATGTACTCTCTAACTAAGAAATTAAAAAATCTTAATTTTGATCTTAAATCTTGGCATAAACTTCAGCATGGGTACTTAAACCTAACATTAAGTAACAACTTAGACAAACTTGAGTTTGTTCATAGTAAGTTATTCTCTAGCCCTAGTGACCCTCGACTTCTACAATGGAAAGAGCGTCTTATTGAACAAAGAAAAAAAACTTATGCTAGTTAACCAAAAACATTAGGGAACTTTTTATAGGAAACAATTGCTCACCCATGGGGACCGCAATTTAAGATTCTTTAATATAAGAAATAAAATGAGAAACCACAAACGGAAACTATTCCGTATTCAGGATCCATCTGGAGTATGTATAGAAGACCCAACTGAAATTGCCAATCAGTTCTCTAACTGTTTTAAACAAAGATTTAAATTTGATTTTAATCACGCATGAAATATACATGTATCAGAATTTTCACCTATGGTTTCAAATGCGCAAAATTCATTGCTCATTCAACTAATAACAAATGAAGAAATCAAACAATCCATATTCCAAATGGAACCTTTTGAAGCTCCAAGACCTAACAACTTTGGTCCTATTTTCTTCCAAAAATATTGGCATATTATATGTAACGACAATTGCAAAGCCATATATGGTTTTTCCATAATCGAAAGTTGTTAAATGAAATTAATCATATCATTATAACTCTGATACCTAAAATTCAGGATCCGTATTGTCCAAACCATTTCATACCTATTAGCTTACGCAATACTATCTACAAAATCATATCGAAAATATTAGTCAATAGACTTCGACCTATCCTAAATACAATTATTGGACGTTTCCAAAATGCTTTAGTACCAGAAAGAAACATACAAGACATTTTAATGATAATACAAGAAATTAACCACATGTTCTATAACTCCAAAAATAAACAAGGATTGATGGCTTTGAAACTAGATATGGAAAAAGCTTCTGATCGGCTTGAATGGGACTTTTTACTTCAAACACTCCACAAATTTGGCTTTGGCTCGCAATGGATCAAATGTATAACTGAATGTGTTACTACAGTATCATATTCCATAAATATAAATGGTCAACTTCATGATTTCTTTTATCCATTATCCCCATATTTATTCATTATCTGCATAGAAGTCCTAGCAAAAAGATTGGTGTTAGCTTCGTTAGAAAACAAAAACAGAATAGGACTTAAAGTTGCCCCCCGTGCACCCGTAATTCCTAGCATTTTCTTTGCAGACGATAGTTTATTGTTTTGCAAGGCTAACCGTAAATCAGCAACCATTGTTAAGAATTTACTTGAAAATGTTTGCTCCCAATCAGGTCAACTGATTATTTATTACAAGTCCTCTATAACTTTCTCAAAGAAAGTCTCTTTAAGTTCGAAACAAGCAATAGCAACAATTTTTAAGGTCCCTCAAAAATGAACCTTGCGAAGTACCTTGGGTTACGTTATAATGAAAAGGCTATTGATAAAAGTACCTTTGATAATATTTTGAGAATCACATCAGAAAAATCACAGTCCTAGAAGGCAAAGACCTTATCAAAAGATGGAAAAGTAGTTCTTACTCAAGGAAATCTAGAGGCTATGCCTTCATATGTAATGCAATCCAATAGCATTCCACAAAAAATATGTAAAAATCTAGATAGATTAAATCGTCAGTTCTTCCAGAAATCAAATTCAAATTCTGAAGGCCTCCCTTTGATAGCTTGGAATAAAGTATGTAGACCCAAGTAACAAGGAGGACTTGGACTTAGAAAAACAGACGCTACTAATCATTTTTCTTAGCAAAACTTAGTTGGAAAATCCTTACCCAACCCCAAAATATTTGGGTAATATAAGTATCTGCAAAATATTTGCACACTACCAATTTCTTTGAAGCACGTAACAACCCTCTAATTTGACTATCTGGAACAAAATCCTTAACAATCGCTCCATTCTTAGAAAATGAATAAGATGGATAGTTGGAAATGGGGAAAATAATAACTTTTGGTTCGATAACTGGTGTTTACCGAACAGCATAGTAGAACACCTTCAATTAAGTACTCCTAGTATTACGAACTCTAACCTTAAAGGTAGTGAATTTATTACTTCCAACTAAAAATGGGAATTTCCAAAATTATTACAATTAGTTCTTGTGTCCCTAGCAAAGATAATTAAAGGTATTCCGATTCCACAATGCTCTCTTCCTGATTCCATTGTTTGGGGTTACTCGACTAATACACAATTTAACACTAAATCTGCTACTCGTTTAGCACATGACATAAAACATGGAACTAGTCCGAATCGGGAATATGCTTGGATTTGGAAACTAGACATTGCTCCAAAAATTATTATTTCCTCCGTCTCATATTTATCTTGACGTTTCTTTGGGCACGGAGATTAAGAAAATTTACTTTATCTCAAGTGTTCCAACAACGCCCCTAAATTTAGTGGAGAGAGAAGGGGGGCCAAAAGTGTAGAGGAGAGAGAGAATTGCGATAAGACATAAGGAGGGTAAAATAAGAAATGTAAAACTTTTTGTTGGCCAAAACTGGAAACGTAAAGATAAATTTGGGATAGCCCAAAAAGAAAAACGTAAAGATAATTATGGGACGGAGGAAGTAGTTTCTTATGGCTCCTTTTTTTATAAAGCTCTCCGTACTTGTAATTTCCTAAACAACAGAGGAATGAATGTAGAAGATAGGTGTCCCCTTCGATGGTCATCCAGAAATTCTTGACCATCTGTTTTTATCTTGTTCTTGGACCCAACAAATATGGCCTAATGTAGTTGCAAAATCAATGGACTAACATCCATGACCCTGGCCCTAACACAAAGATTAATAAATGGCCTCCAGACTTACAATGACCCAAATATAAATTTTGCAAAAGTTTCCTACCTGCTTTGGACTATCTGGAAAACTAGAAACAAAATGGCTTTTCGTAAAAAATTAAACATCAATTACGGTTGCAGCCATTATCAGAGCTATGGCTCTATTCCGATAATCTGACATCAGAATGGAAATGGATATGAAATTTAAAAAACACCCAAAACCCTACTTCACATGCATGATCTCGTCAACCATGGAGGTAAAATGGTATGCGCCGTTGACAAGAGCCATCAAGTTAAATTTTGATGGAGCATGTACTAAACAAGACTCAGCACCTGGCTTTCTATTACGGGATAGCTTTCTATTACGGGATAGCAACAGAGATATTTTCCATGCAGAAGCTAACAATTTAGGAGTTACTTCTGTTTTAATTGCGGAAGCCCCAACGCTACGGAACAATATTCATACTGCACTACTTCAGAACCCTCATCACCTTCACATTGAAGGAGACAATTTGAGGGTAATCATTGCTCTCCTGCATCGATGAAAGATACCTTGGCAGATCCACTCTCTCATCTATGAATGTATCTCGCTTCTTCATCAAATTCTAGAAGTGTACATCAGAGATGTTTTCCGTGAAGGTAATCGGGCATGTACAAATTTGGATTATCCATCATCGCCACCTGCCTTTTTTCGACACTAGAGGATCGTGCTTGCATGTCTATTATCCTAGATGATAAGAGGGGGCTTACTCTCCGGAGGAGGGTGCTTCATTCATTTAACCATTTACCTTTTTCAAAAAAAAAATATATATATATATATATTTATTTATTTTTCTATTTTTTGTTATTTTCTTTTTTC
>ONZA01010550.1:6129-17599 GCA_900322205.1 Kewa caespitosa | reverse complement strand
CAATAAGTGACAAGGGAATGGGATTGCACACTTGTCTAAAGGACAAGTGGGAGATCGAAGGAATATGTCCTTCAGTCAACGTGCAAGAAACTTGGGATTACTAATTGAGATAGTGATCAATTGACTTAGGATCGCTGTGATGTGTAGCTAGATGCCTCTCACAACCTTTTGGGTCAATGGACATTGAGCTCGAATGCTAAGTGCAGTTGATTCTGAAGGATTGCACAAAACTAGATTGATGAACGTCGCAAGTGCGGTGCAATAGATTGGTCCAAGGAACGGTTCCTTGGGACCAAATATGTAATGAAACAAGGCAGAAGGAACGGTTCCCTCTAGTGTGTTAAGGCCTTTTGGGCCAGGCCCAAAAAGGCGCATGACACATGGCATCCTTGTGCCTATATAAAGGGCTTATGCCTCTCATATTAAGGTTAGACCTATGCCTCTTAACTGACCTAATACATCAGGAGAGAAGGCATATATGTGCATCAAACCTTAACCCAAAAGTGAGTTCATTCGAGCCAAGGAGAAGAACTATAATGAATAGTTCCTTCGTGATTTCGATCTAGCTATCGCCTTGGATTGATCTACATGTGTGAATTTAGAGGAGCAATACTTGGGGCTCATTGGAGGTCATATTCACAAGGAGATCAATAGGGATACGTGGCCTAGAAGATCTGGTTGATAGTATACTCGGGAAGGCACGCATCAAGAGGTAAAGCATCTGTGAACTAGAGTACATGTAACGATCTTTTTCTATGTGTTCCGCTTTTATATGATGAGAGCATTTATTACATAGAATCCAACACGTACAATAGCAAAAACGTGGTACGAGGCCCAGTTCTTTAAATGAATAAAGAGAAGTTAGACTTACTACAGCGAAAGCCAATGGATTATATGTAAGCTGCAAAGGGTTGATATCAGGCACATGAAGCCTATTTGAAGTCATAGAGAGCTTTTCAAAGGTGGCACATGGTCGGGGCGAGATGGGTATGTGAATCCTCTAGGTTGAATACAGTGAACGATTCAACAAGATTTTCATGCAAGAATGCATTCTTAACTTCGATCTAATGAATCAGTCCTGCGCGAGATAAGGCGAGAGTAAGCACAATACAGATGGTGACGGGTTTGACCAAGGGGCTGCAAGTCTGATCATAGTCGATGTTGTACTTTGTTTGAGACCACAAACAACCCAACGAGTTTTTTAACGCTCTAGAGTCCCATAAAATCAAAATTTATACTTGAAAATCCATTTGCTAGATAAAACATTAGTAGCATGGGCTTGGAACACAAAGTCCCATGTCCGGTTAATAATCAAAGCATTATATTCTTCAAGCATGAAAGCTCCAATTTGGGTCAGCTAAAGCATCTTTGTAGGAGCGGGTAATGGGGACATGTTTTGAGCAGTGTTTGGAGGTTAAACATTGTCTTTGGCTTGTAGATGCCGCTCTTATTGCCAGTGGTCATATGGTGGATCGGAATTGTAGATGGTGGGGATGGGACATCAAGGGTAGGTGGGGTAGATTGTGTCTCTGGGGAGATGAGAACATTTGGTTCAGTGGAAGGTATGGGGTCTACCGTACAAACAAGATCTGATGTACGGATAGTGGAAGGAGTGGGTGAAGTTAGTTAGGTCGTGGTGGTGATGAATCAAGCCGAGCAGGGGTCGAGGTGAAGGAAGGCCAAATGTATGATAAGAGTTGGAAAGTGAATTTATTGTGGTATTGTTAGCATCTTGAAAATCATATGAGTGAGGAGGAGTGAATAATGTCGAGAAGGGAAAGGTGTCCTCATCAAAAACTACATGACGGGAGATAATCATTTTCTGTGAAGATGTATCATAACAACAGTATCCATGATGATTTGCAGGGTAACCAAGAAATATGCGTGGAGTAGATTGAGGGGCAAGCTTGTTTGGCGTGGTTACACAGAGATTCAAGTAACATAAGCAACCAAAGACACAAAGAGAAGAGTAGTTAGGAGGAGTATGAAGAGGGCTTCATGGGGTGTTTTGTGTTGGATAGTCTTTGAGGGTAGAATGTTTAAGAGATATGTGGCCATTTGGAGAGCTTTTATCCAACAAATTTTGGGAAGAGAGGCTTGGAAAAGAAGGGTGCGTACAACATTGTTGATTGTGCGGATCATACATGCGTTCAGATTTCCCGTTTTGTTGTTAAGTATGGGGACAAGAAAAGCAAGAGTTGATTCCACTTTGAAGAAAACTTTTTTGGAATGGGGAATTATCAAGTTCAAGTTGTTGTCACATTCGAAGGTTTTTATTTTGCAATCAAATTGGGTTCGACATAAGCATGAAAGTGTAGAAAATGATCATAGACGTCAAATTTTCTTCGTAATAGAAATACCCACAAATAATGAGTGAAATTGTCCAACAACACAAAATGATACATGTATTCTGATGAGCTAATAATAGGAGATGTCCATAAATCATTATGAATGATTTTAAAGGGACTGTGAGTATAAAAATCTGAAAGATAAGGGAACCTGGAATGCTTCCCCAATTGACAAGCACTACAAAGATGTGAGGTAGATAGGCTCTTTATTGCAAGTAATGTATCTATGTGTAGAAAGCAACTAAAAGATCTGATGTCATGGATGAACGAGTCCGCGATGCCAAAGTGTGGGGCAGGGGACCAGTATAGACAGAGAGAGCACAAGCAGCAGACATAGTGACACATGTGGATGTGGTGAAGGGATAGAGGTCGCTCGAGCTATGGTGATATCCACCCCCATTGTTGCAGCCACCATGATTTCTTTGTAATTGTTGTGGCCACCTCATTGATAGTTATTGTTGGACGTGGCTAGCAAGAGTGTAGAATTATCATGGAGGTGGAAGTGATCTCAAAAACGCGAAGTTCTTCCACTGCGAGAAGTGATCGAAGAGTGGCAAAATCAGGCAGGGGACTTTGCGTAGGAATGATTGATTTCATGGTAGAGTATTTGGCAAGCAGGTCACGAAGACATTGGAGAACGAGTGCGAGATAGGATTTTAAGTGCTCCATGTCTTTGAGTTCAACAACATGAGCCTTTAACACAACACAATTTTCAAGAATAATCAGGGACCTTTCTAGAAGGAGGAGAACACCTTCTTAAGGTGTACCGCCCTATCCATCTAGTTACTACGAAAAAGAGTCTTGATGAAACGCCAAGCTTGAATTGCTGTTTGATTTTTGTTAGAAATAGACAGAAATACATCAAGAGAAATAGTAGCATACATCCAGCCAAGGACTACAAAATTAATCTTTTTCCAAGCTACATCGTTGGTGCCAAAAGGTTTTGAAGTTCCTTCAAGATGGTCAAGGATGGACTATGTACCAAGAGTCGGGATTATGAACCTTTTCCAACTCTTGTATCTTGAAGTTTTTAGATCAAGAACCTGTGGAACATGTGTTTTAATGTTCGATACGGAATAAAGGCGGATGTAGAGGAGTATGAGAAAAAGGAGGAGGAGGAACTTGTTCATGGTGCAGTGTTAAAGAAGAAAGAGAAGAAGAAAAGAAGAAGGGGGGCGGTTGTTTTGAGTAGAGAGAATTTTAGGTATGCTCCAATATCATGTTAGTTTGAGAATAATGATTTGCATGTTCTTCAGGCTTGCGTTCATATTTATAGACGTATACATGATTGATGATATATCCGTATGTTTGCATTTTGCACATATTTTATCTTTCTTCTCTTTCCTTTCACCCATTTTTCTTTCTTTTTCTTCTTATTTTCTACTTTCTTTATTTTCTTTAATTTTCTCTTTTTGTTCAATTTTTTATTATTTTTGGGTATTGTTTTGTACTTCATGTCATGTAAGTCCCTACGAACCTTAACATCCTTTTAATTGAGGAATATTTCATTGGAATAAGTGTTGGAACCAGATTTTCTACTGAAAAACTAATGTACTCAGAACGATGCCAACTCTAGAACGACAATATATATCTTCAGGAAGACGCCAACTCCAGAACGACAGTATCTTCAGGAAGACTCTATCTCTAGAGCGACAATACCTTCAGGGAGATGTCAGAGGCGCAGTAACATAATTGACCGAGTCCAATGAAGTGTGCCAAAAGAATAGCCAGTTGGTTTATTGGCTAAAGAACATTTGATCAATTCAGGAGAGGAAAGAAAAAGTCAATGGATAGGAAAGTGGTTGTTGGGAAGAAGATTCATGTCTGAGATATTAGGAAGACATGCCCAGAATTGAGGAAAGTGCCACAAAAATATTAAAAATCCACTAGAACATGGGGCAACGGTCATACAAGTCAAATATAAAAGAGAAGAACAGAGAGAAGTTCAACACACAGCCAACACTAACAACTACTACTTTTCTACTTCATCTGTCTTTCTCTCCACCATTATTCGTCATTCTCAAACCTCTAAGTTCATATTTGTCTTTATGGTCCTCAAGCATTGTATTCAAAACTATTGTACTCAATAAAAACATACTAGTGAAAATATTTTCCTGTTGGAGGTAGATTCTTGCCGAGGTTTTTCCCCATTCAAGGGTTTTCCTCGTAAAAATCTCTTTGTCCTTTACTACACTTTGTACTTTCATTCAGCTTAACCATTGTCGTTTAGGAAAACACTGTGATAATTAGGTTAGTTAACTCACTTGTCTTCCTGAGTAAAGTTTTGGTCAATTTTTGCCCAAACAGTTTTGGCGCCGTCTGTGGGAAAATTATCCTAAAACTTCATTGTTAGTCACCCTAAATACATTATTCAGCATACATTATGGATTCATCTTCACAATCCAAAAAGGACGTAAGTAAGAAGCCTATTCAATCCACACTGGGGACGCCCTCTTTAGCACTCCAGATCATTCAACCGATGGTCCAGAAGCCTGTCCAATTGACGTTGGGGATGCCATCCTCGACACCAACCAGCAAGGTGGGCACTAAGCCAGTGGTATGCCCTATTTTTGGTGGGACACCACTCTCTGCAGTGTTCACGAGGGAAACCACTTAGTAGAAACCAGAGACCATTCAGAAGATGCCCAGCAGCGCAGAAATGATGTCTTATATATCAGAAATATTGAAGGCTCAGAAAGCCCAAGATTAAAACATCCAGAAGCTGACTCGGTTACTTTATTTATAATAGTTATACTTATATTTCTAGTAACACTGACATTGCAGGAATGATGCAATCAATGATGACATACATGAAATTATTGGAGAATATGATATGCAAAATCCCAGGAGCACCACAATCGATAGAACAAGTCTCGTCCACTACGTACGCAAAAACCCCATTCATTGACGAGATCACAGCGATAGAACTACCAGAAAGATTGAAACCACCTGCCATGCTGTCCTATGATGGAACCAATGATCCTAGGGAGCACATCCCAATCTACCAGCAGAGAATGATAATGTTGCCCATTCCTATCCATCTGAACGACGCTTGCCTTTTCAAGGGATTCAGGTTCACTCTATTAGGTTCTGCTTTAGAATGGTATCTTAATTTGCCTAAAGGTCGTATTGCTAACTTTGCAGAGTTTGCAAATATCTTTCAATCCCAATTTTCGACAAGACGCAAAATGGAAAAGAGGTCCAGTGAACCAATTCATCGCTGTAGAGGTCTTTAGTCAATGTCTGGTAAGGGATTCTGATTTCTATAATGAGTCAACGAAATATCCATGTGGTTTTTTTGAGGATGTTAGGAACAAGGCAGTGCCTTTTATCCATTTAGAGGAAAGACAGGGCGCTGAGATCCGAAGTCAGACACTAGAATAGGCCCAACAGAAGAGACCAACAGTATTGAGCTTGCAGCAAATCTTGATACTGTGGACGAGCTGAGAGATGCAACAAGTACAAGACTGGCAATTTACCAACAAGCAGTGGCAAGATCTTATAACAAGAACGTCGAGATCGGAACGTTCAGAGTGGGGGTCATGGTGTTGAGAAAAGCCTTTCCACTTTAATACCTGAACATAAATGAAATTGATGACGGTTCTAAATAAGGCTAGCCTTCAGAAAAGGTAAATTATCTCCTCAATCTGTTCTTAACTTACAATTCTTATGCAATTATTACTCGAAAAATGAAGATACTAACTTGAGCATCGGAGGGTCGCTGGATTTAGCCAACGACCATCCTAACAACTTGTTGTCTTGCAGAGTAAATATTGCAACCAAGTTCAACACTGTAAGATAGGGGGACATAGGAGCACCAGAACAATTTTAGAGAAATTGTTTGCATTGAATCTTACAAAGACTCAGCTGCTCCAGGCCAGAACAAACGCCTAAAGTCCATGCAAACGTCTACAAGGCCAGACAAATGCCTACAAGTAAGTTTTACTTGCTAACATTAGTTGCGCACACAACAGTACGCAGGAAATGGTAAGGCATGTCACACATTTCTGAGCCTATTGCAACTAGAAGTGCACTCTAATTCATGTCGGCTCAGAATCAAGTTGCACTGTCCAAAATTGCACAATATCTTAAAAGCATGCAAGACATTCATATAAGCAAAGGGAGCACTGGAGGCTTCATGATTCTTAGTGGGATCAATAGAGGCTTCATCTTTCTCATCATGGCCATAGATGGCGAGAATCTCTTCAGCAACGTTAGCAACAATATTATCCGCTGTCTCCTTGACTTCATCGTCCATCTTGGGAGTGCTATCAATTTTAGAGGGGTACCAGAAACTTTAGGACTTTCATTCTTCATCATTTCAGATCACTCTTGTCACGGAGAAAGGGACGAGTCGCTTCGGAACCTGAATACGACAACAGCTGCAGCAGAGGGTAGCGCACGGGAATCAAAAAGTTTCGAAGTTTCAAATTGCTTTCAATTTCAAAGCTGGGGGACAATTGTTGGCACCAGATTTTCTGCTGAAAGACTAACTTACTCAGAACGACACCAACTCCAGAATGACAATATCTTTAGGAAGACGCCAACTCCAGAATGATAAATCTCCAAGAAGACGTTATCTCCAAAACGACAGTACCTTCAGGAAGATGTCAACGACGCAGTAACAGAATTGACCGAGTCCAACAAAGTGTGCAAAAAGAATAGCGAGTTAGTTTATTGACTATAAAATATGTGATCAATTGAGGAGAGGAAAGAAAGAGTCAATGGATAGGAAAGTGGCTGTTGGGCAAAAGATTCAAGTCCGAGATACTAGGAAGACATGCCCAGAATTACGGGAAGTGCCACAGAAATATGAAAAAGCCACTAGAACGTGGAGCAATGGTCATACAAGTCAAATATAAAAGAGAAGAAGAGAGAGGAGTTCAACACACAGCCAACACTAACAACTACTACTTTTCTACTTCATCTCTCTTTCACTCCATCATTATTTGTTATTCTTGAAGCTCTCAGTTTGTATTTGTCTTTCTGATACTCAAGCATTGTATTCAAAACTGTTGTACTCAACAAAAACTCAATAGTGGAAATATTTTCCTGTTGGAGGTAAATTTCAGCAAAAGTTTTTCCCCATTCAAGTATTTTCCTCGTAAAAAATCTCTTTGTCCTTTATTGCACTTTGTACTTACATTCAACTTATCCATTGTCGTTTAGGAAAACACTGTGATAATTAGGGTAGTTTACTCACTTGTCTTTCTGAGTAAAGTTTTGATCAATTTTTGCCCAAAAAGGAAGCCCGGATAGAAAGAGAGAAGGACAATACATCACAAATCGAAGTAAAATTCGTTCTCATACAAGATGTCTAAGTTTTTAATTCATAACTTCTTTTCTTGATATTGGATTAAGCTGATTGATGATGATTTAGAAGGCTAAGACCGAGGATCACAACTTTCATGTTTTAATTCTTCTTTAATCCAATTGTATCAAGCTCAATCTTTGAAAGAATATAACAAGTTCATTTGGACGTGTCAAATGCGCACCACTCAGTACTTTGGCCTTAGATTCTTCATCTAAGCTCCATTATAGACAATTAAGGATGCATTACAAAGCTCAGGATAAGGGATACAACTTTCATGTTCTGGGTTTCTCTAGATTCTTAATGAATAAGACTCGAAAATTCACTTTTTAGGCAGGACGACCATTCCAGACAGACACCTTGTCCGTCCGTATTGCCCGTCCAATATGTCGGGAGCTTGTTGTCAAATGAGACGGGCGTCCCATTACCCATCCAAACCGTCCAGTGTGAAATGGTCTTTGGCTTTTATTTTATTTTGGGTCCAGTTTGTGGAGTATAAATACTCTCCTTTTGTTTACTATTTGGGACATCTTACTTTCCAGAATTTTAACCTAAGTTCAGAGAGAGAAAACATTAGAGAATTAGTTTGTAGCCATTTTTGGGAAGATTAATTTGATGATTAAAGTTTATTTATGTTCACATTGCATTGGGATTGTTTTGTAGTTATAATTTCTTATTTTCGTTTTTCTCTCTCCTCTTTATTATCTGTTTCAATGTTTGTTAGGTTAAAGTTCAAAATGCCAATGATGATTAATAACATGATTAGTGGCTAACTTTCCCTAGCTAGGATTGGATGATCCCAAATATGATTGGATTAGGTAATAACTTTGCCCAAATCTCCAATTGTTATTGTGTGATTATTAGTCATATTAATGGACTCCATGTGCTCTACGAAATGCCTAGCTTAGGTTTTTTGCCCTTGTCTTGCGTTTCATGTCATTAATGAAAGTTAAGACTTGGTAATATGCTATTTCATTATTAGTAAATGAGGGCTTCCTATGAAAATAGTAAAATTCTTGTTTGAGCATCTGAAATTCCTAGTACTTAATGGGTGTTAGTATGATTAGCTTCATGAAAATTGATTGTTATTCATATTTTAACACATTCATCTTGTGTCGAAAGAGAATTTCGAATCACTTCCATGGAATTTCTCACTGATGATTACGCATTAATATTGGGGAGGGAAGTTAATCTTTCTAATCTTTATTTCATTTGAGGGGACCTCAATCCTACCTCTTAATCCATTGCTTGAATTTCGAATTACTTGACTGTTAGAATACTTGTCAATTGTTCATTTACCATTAGTTTAGAAAGAAATCATCAACTCAAAAGTTTGATTGGTCTTAATAGTTGAGCAACTCGAGAACCTAATGCTTGAATATTTTCCTCCTTTGGGTTCGACAATCTTTTGTATTGCAACGATGTAACCATGCACTTGCGGTTGTATCAAGTTTTTGGTGCTGTTGTTGGGGAAGAAAATGGTTGATATTAAATTTTTTGAATTTAAGCTTGCTGAGGCCATTTTTTTCTTTCCCCTTTTTTTCTCTCTCTTGTATTTGTTTGGTGAGTTTTCATGTTGATGATTCTCCATGATATTATCTTTGAATTTTGAGTGACACTATGTCTTTGTATCCTATTGAGGAATCACACTCACGATGTCGAGAAGGTTACAAAGATTGGCATTCTAATTCATATGCTTATGAGTGCGATAACTATTCCCATTATTGTGACCATGTTAATGTTAATGATTATAATGTGCTTTATGATTTTTTTATGATTGTTGTGAGTACGTTGGGTATGCGGCTAATCACTATGAAACAAATTATGAATAAACCTCATGGACATCCTTTGCCAAGGTGATCATAATGACCATTGATTTTATGATTACAATCTTGGTGAGGGGATCACTCGTGAGTTTTCATGTTGACATTCCCGAACACCTTTAAGTGCACATCCATCAAATCAGGTGATTCTTTTGTGTAGCATGAATTTTATGCATTTTGGGTTGATGAGTACTCCTTGATAAACGTACTTAGATCTGGTCATGAGGATGATCATAAGTTGATAGAATGAGAGATTTTCCTTCACCATTCCTTAACTTCGTAAAGAAGTTTGGAAAGTTTAAGAAATCAATGATTGTTGCTAATGTCCTTGGTATGTTGATCTCTCACTTGTGCTTTCTTGAGATGTGAGCAAGTGCATTCGATAAGTTGCTCTGTGCTTTGACCGATTATGAAGGTGTGTTAGAAAAAGAGGTCAAACTCCATGCTTTCCTGTTCCTTTTATTTTTTGTTTCCTTCATTCCTCACACTCTTCTCTTCATTTGTGTCATCCTTGTTTTCATGAAATGCTTGGTACTTGTCTACATTCACCATCCCACTACCGATATCAATTTAAGTACACTCTGCCCCCTCCACTTTTCTCTTATTTGTGGAACACTTGGGACAATATTGCATTCAAGCATGGGGGATGATAATTTCGGGGGGCCACTTATGCTTTTTATTAGTTTCTTATTAGATAGGTGTTGATAATGATGATGTGTAGATCATGATGAAGGGATGATTGATGATTGATTGGTTGATCTTAGTCTAATTGTGTGGTTACATTGCATCCCCATGTTGTTTCCATCTAGCATAACTTGCATTTTCATGTTGCAGATGACCTTGCATCCACTATACATTTGCATATAGTTGCATTCTGTAGGGTTCACGGTCCTCCCGCTCGGAAAGGAGGCGGAAGTTGAATAAAGGCACGCGTACCCCCCATGAAATTTGGTGCGTGTTTTGGGATTAAAAATGTCATGTTTTTGTATTGTGCTAAATGGCACAAATGGAGTGTTTTGGAGTCGCCTTCTATATGGGCCGCGGCCCACCCGCTCCCCGGGCAAGGGGAAAATGGCGGAAGTTTGATTATAAGGCGCGCACACCCCCCACGACAATGGAGGTGTTTTTACAAGTTGTATTTGTCTTTTTTATAATGAATTGAATTTTTGGAGTCGCCACCATTTCTTAGGAAAATAAGAAAATCGTCATTTAACTCCTTTAGTCTTTAACCAAAGTCTAGATTCGGGAGCAAAGGTACAAATTAGATGGGATGCATCCAATTTGCCTGTTCTTACGAACGACCACTACTTGCGAATTAGAGCTTTGTAATTCGAATTTCGGTTCCACAAAGTGAATTAATTCTAAATGTTTTCTAAGTCATATCATCATACACTTTATTTTAGGAAAATAAGGAAAACCGTCTTTTGACTCCTTAGCCTTTTAGCCAAAGTCTAAGTTCGGGGGCAATGGTACGAATTGGATGCGAAATGCATCCAATTCGCCCGTTTTTACAAATGGCCACTACTTACGAACTAGGACGTTAATGTAAATTGATTTGGTTCCATTCAAAATATATTAACCTAAATGTTATCTAAGTTATTTGTTATTCATTTTTATTTATGTTATCCCTTTTTAGCATGCAATTCAAGTTTGTCCATAATCAAAATGATAAAATAGCCCAAATATATGTCCATGAGATAAATGTTACTGAATGGGCAACCAAAGTC
Organism: Kewa caespitosa; assembly: GCA_900322205.1. Taxonomy (NCBI): domain Eukaryota; kingdom Viridiplantae; phylum Streptophyta; class Magnoliopsida; order Caryophyllales; family Kewaceae; genus Kewa; species Kewa caespitosa. The sequence continues at coordinate 6,390 of ONZA01010550.1, read as the reverse complement.
TAAATATAATAAAATAAACAATAGTATACAAATATAAGTCTTTTAATCCTATTAAGTAATATTGAGATTAATACTTTTTAGAATTATATGACTTAATAAAATAAAAAAAAAAATGAATTAAAAAAAAAAGTGCGAAAAGAATAAGAAATAGCAAAATGCCGAAGAGAAAAATAAAAGAAAATAAAATAAAACTGAAAATTAAAGAAAGAAATGTCGAACAGAAATTAAAAAAATAAAAAGGCAGAAATGTCGAAACATAAA
>ONZA01010544.1:144543-158555 GCA_900322205.1 Kewa caespitosa | reverse complement strand
ACCCTCAAACAAGTGAAGCTTGTTTGGGTTCTCCTAAGGGCGTCCATCAAGTTTTGGATGCCCGACCTTCACGTCTTCCACCTTGGAGTGACCAAGGAATTATGTTCTTTGGTAGAGGACTTCTCTCCGATTTTAGCCATTCCCCCAGCAATCAATATGGCGCTTCCCGTGTTGAGCGACAACCTCGAATCCTTTTATGAGGATTATCTCGACTTCAACCACGAGAAAGCTAGGGACATTCTTGACAGGGATCACTTCAACTTGCTCAAAGTGATCGAGCACTTTTCTCCTCCTCCCTTGGAGAATGATTGTAGAGCGAGAACGTTTCGACAATGGGCATTTGTTTTGTGTCTCTTATGCCGCTTCCTTTTCGTGGGAAGTGGTAAGATGTCCCATTCTTCTCTTCTACATGTCGTCAAGTTGATGGAGGAAGGGTGTAGTCCCATGGGCCTTGTTTGGGGGGGGGGGGGAAATGATCGCTTTCTTGGATTTCTTGGTGCACGAAGAGAACAGTTACTTCTCAGGAAGTCCTTTGCTTCTCCAAGTGAGTCTTAATGCCTGTTTTTTTTTCTTTTTTTTTTTACATGCTCATGTTTTTTCTTTTTTGAATGAATATTGATTCTCTTGTCTTTGTCCTTGTATATTTGGCTCTTAGAGAACCTTCGGTTGGTTAATAAACCGCATGCTCTCATCGCCAATACGCCCAAACCATTCCCGTCTCGCCAACGCTTGTATGACGAGAAGTCTCTCGCTGAATGGATGATTTAATTGGGAGGGAACCCAACCGTCCGTTGAAGCATCCCGTGGTGGCATCTTACAACCATCGTTGGATGCGTGGAGGAGATACCCCATAGTTGGGTTGTGAGCCTTACTCACCTCTTGACGTTTGACCCCACTCGGGTAATGCGCCAATATGGGCTTGCTTAACATTTCCCTAGGAAAGACACGGTTGGCCACCCCGAGGTAAGGTTGGGCATTCCGCAACTTGAGATTTTGGGCAATTATTGGAAGGAACGCCCTCGTTGGGAGGTGCCCCGTAAGACTTCGTCTCCATTCATGACGGGGCATTACCTTGCATGGATGATCACAAATGACACGAACAAGCGTAAGGAATCTTGGGAGAATGAAAGACAAGGCTTGAGGAAGCAAGCATTACCACCTAGCCAACCTAAGAAGAAGGCACCTCCCCCACCTAAGAAGAAGACCAAGGTGAAGGTGAAGCCCCCAGTTTTGAAGGATCGTCTCGTGGATGAGGCACCTCCAAAGAGGAGGAAGGAGACGCAATGGGTTTGGCATCGCCACGAGGAATCGAGTACGAGCGCATCTCCCCCGAATGACCGTCGTCCTCCCAAGGACAAGGAGGAGTAGGACCATAGGTCCTTAGGATTTTGAATGATGTATTCTTTTGTTTTCCCACTCTAGGAATAGATTTGTCATTTTGAAATCCTTGTAATAGACATGAATCAAATAAAATAATCTTTTATCAACTTTGTTCATACATGTTTCGATTTTGCACCAATATTTGCATCACTCTTACTGTTTTTTTGCACGTTTTGAACCTGAATGTATTCTGTTTTGCATTCTACTTGGGATGCAAATGGTGGTACCCAGCGAACTTCAGAAAATTTGCTTGGGGGCCAGTAAATTTAGGCCAAATCGCTAGGCACCCAGCGAATTTCCACAAATTCGCTGGGTTGAAGCCCAGCTTCTTTTTCTATTTTTTGCGTATTGTCTTTCTCTTCTCTTCCCATTTATTAAATAATATTTTTAGGAAATAAAAGAATGTCTTTTTCTAGAAAATAAAATTTACTAAGGTTTAAATGAATATTGAAAACCGTAATAAATCAAATTATTTATGCTCTATAACTACTGTCAATTTTGATATTTTTTGAAAAAGAATGTCTTTTCAAAGATCATACCTTTTTTTTAGTTGGTCCAAATCATGTTAGACAATTTGAAGCCAATGTAAAATCAAAGCCTAAATCAGTTTCTACTATGGGCACAACCTAAAGTATAGTAGAGACTTTAAATCTTAAATATGGGCATAGTGTTTAGCATAGTAAACACTTGGAATTATGCACTAAGGGCTTAGTTTAAAGCATAGCGATTCTGCCAACATGTGTCTTTTTTTACTTATGGAAAGGGAAGGGTTTGTCATATTTTTGGAATTAGCCGGGCCCTTACAGGTTACCTATGTATCCGAATGGGAATTAGGCCAAACGTAGTTCATGCAAAGTGACGTAAATGATGTCGATTGATTTTAGAATTTAGGCTGGCCCTTGCGGGTTACCTACCTATCCAAATGGGAATCTAGCCGAACGTAGTTCAAGAAGATAGAGGATTTTGTTTTGCTTTGTTTTTTATGTTTCCCTAACATTATCTTGGATAATATATGGGCATTAAACGATTATTAAACCTGGGAATTATGCGTAAAATTTATTAAGTAGGTCTAAATTAGTTAGTTGGGAAAACTATATTCCATCTAGATCCATGAGCAAGACTGCACCACAGGAAAGGAATTTCTTGATTATGTATGGTGCCGACCAATTTGGGCTAAATTTACCGCGTGGGTCTCGTATAGGTTCTCGGTTTTCTTTCAAAACCAAGTCCCCTTCTTTTAATGATCGTGGTCGTACCTTATTATCGAAAGCACGAGACGCCCTTGTTTGATACATTTGAACATTTTGCAAGGCGTTTAAACGTCTTTCATCTAGTAAGACTAAATGCTTGTATCTTTCTCTTGCCCTATTAGCCTCAGGAATTTCACTTTCTAGAACTACCCTAAGGTAAGGTATCTAGACGTCAATGGGAAGGACTGCCTCCACTAGTTCGGATATCTCATCTTGACCAATTTTAACATTTTGGATTTATCGTTAATTCCCAAGTTAATCTTCTCAGCTTCTTTGATTACCAAGGTTTTTTGTTCATGTTCGAGCATGGCCTGCATGAGTGTCTTATCGTCAGAACATTCATTAGTGACAAAACAATCCAAGGAGTAAGCGGAATCATCATTCACTTTATTGATATTGTCTAAGAGTACATCAAAGCAAGACGAGCTCATTTGAGATCCCTCGATCAAATCCTTTTGGTTGAGGAAGTTCCCAAGTTTGGGAAACCTATCTACTTTGACGAATTGGATGCGCATCCACTACAGTATCCCCACGATGATCCACTGGTCATCGACGTGAAAGTGGCGAACACCCTCGTAAAAAGGGTACTCGTAGATACTAGTAGTTCAGTGGACGTCATCACATACGGATGTCTCAAAGACCTCGTCTACTCAGCTGGTTCTACCTATCAGCCACTCCATGATCGGCTTCGAAGGAAATCAGGTCATCCTAGTAGGAAGCTTCCATCTTCCTCTTTGAATAGGAGCTAAGGACGAAGCAAGACGCATCGTGTCCGAGTTCTTGGTGGTTAGGTTCCCTTGGCTTATAACATTCTGCTGGGATGAACCTCCCTCAACAAGATCAACGCCCACATAATCATGGTATTGTTGACTATGAAGTTACACCGAGATGATTGAGAAGTAGGCAGAGAATGAAGAGATCAGAAAACTTCACGAGCTTGCAACGTTCCGTGCCTCAGCAAAGGAAAGAAGGAGCCTCACACGATCAGCCCGAAACCCGTGCTGAAGAAAAGAAAAAGGGAAAGTGATGTATACTAAGTGGCAACCTCCTTCCGAAGACAAGCCCATAGACAAAGGGAAAGAAATCCATTGTTTGATGATAGGCACCCCACCCTCTGAGCTGCTCGATGCCAGGATTGAAGAACGAGATAGGGCGAAGCCTTCCGGATAAAAATTGGAGGTCATCCTGGACCCTTCTCGGCCTGAGTGAGTCACACACCTCGGTGACGACCACGACGAGACCACTAGGTTAGATCTTTCTGAACTCCTTCGAGAATACCAAGTTGTATTCGCCTTCGGCCCTGACGAAATGCCAGGAAACAGTAGGCAACTCATGGAGCTCAACCTCGGAATCAACCCGAGGTAAAACCGGTAAAGCAGAAAAAAAAAGGCACCTCAGGGAAGAAAGAAGCAGCGCTGTGGCTAAGGAAGTGCAAAAGCTCCTGGACGCAGGATTCATCAACGAATGCAAATACCAGAAGGGGCTAGCTAACGTGGTAATGGTCAAAAAGGCAAATGAGGCATGGAGAATGTGTGTAGATTACACTGCTAAACAATGCTTGCCCGAAGGACTACTTCCCACTTTCTTGGATAGACCGACTAGTTGACTCCACCAGCGGCCACGAGCTACTCAGCTTCATGGATGCCTTCTCAGGATATCATCAGGTCTTCATGAACAAAAAGGGCCAAAGCTCTATCGCCTTCATCACAGACGAGGGAGTCTTCTACCATAAGATGATGTCGTTCGGCCTAAAGAACGTGGGGGTTACTTTCTAGCGACTGGTACAAAAGGTCTTCAAAAACCAAATTGGCAGGAACCTAGAAGCATATGTTGACCATCTGATCACGAAGAGCGTCAAGTCGTCCAATCATGTGGACGACCAGATGTAGACCTTTGAAACCCTCAGAAAAAACAAAATGAAGTTGAACCCCCGCAAATGCGTGTTTGGAGTCCAAGGTGGAAAGTTTCTCGGGTTCATGGTCAGTAACAGAGGGATCGATACAAATCCCCAAGAAAGTGCAAGCAATCCAACAAATGGAATCCCCAAAGTGCATCAGGGCCGTCAAAAATCTAACAGGATGCATCGCAGCCTTGAATAGCTTCGTATACAAATATGTCGACAAGTGCGCCCCATTCTTCAAAACGTTGAGGAAGGGGATCAAGTTCAAATGAAGGCGGGAGGCCCAAGGAGCCTTTGAAAAGTTTTAATTGTACCTCGGCAGCCTACCCCAGATATCCATTCCAAATCCACGAGAGCGACTATTCCTCTACCTCGCCGTGTCCGAAACAGCTGTAGCCTCCGTACTAGTGAGGGAGGAAAACAAGGTGCAAGAACTAGTGTACTTCACCAGTCACACCCTGAGCGGGGCGGAGTTCAGGTACACTACCCCGGAGAAGTTCTCCCTCGGGGTACTCATTAGTTCGAGGAAACTCAGGCCCTATTTCCAAGAACATCAGATTGTAGTTCTCACCAACCAACCATTTAAAAAGTTGCTCGGCAGGTTGGAATCCGCCGGACGAATCCTGATGTGGGCCAACAAGCTCACCGACTACGATATTGTGTACGAGCCCCGAAAGACAATCAAGAGCCAGGCCTTGGCAGACTTCGTCGCTGAATTAACCCCTTCGGATCATGTCCCGAAGGCTTGGGTCGACCACTGGCGCATGAGTGTCGACGGGTCATCCTGCAAAGCAGGTAGTGGGGCCGGGGTAGTCATCTCACCGCCCGAAGGAGATGTGTTCGAATATGCAATAAGGTTCAAATTTCAGGCCTGAAACAACAAGACCGAGTATGAAGCCCTCCTCGCCCGACTGACCCTCGCCCGGGCAGCAGGCGCGTGGAAGATACAAGTCCTAATGGACACGCAGTTGGTAGTTTCCCAGATTGATGGAAGCTACGAGGCCAGAGGTACCAAGATGAAGGCCTACCTGACGAGAGTCAAGGAGATGATGGAAGACCTCAAAGGAAAAACCATAAAATACATTCCCAAGTTAGAGAACTTCCATGCCGACGCCCTCGCCAGGCTGGCCAGCTCGTCTGTCGAAGGCCTGCCACAGATTATATTCTGGGAAGAGAAAAAATCAAGAAAAAGCTAGACGGGGCCAAGGGGCTATGGGCAAAGAAACTCTTCGAGGTACTCTGGGCAATAAGAACCACAGAAAAAGCTATTACGGGTGAAACCCCGTTCAACCTAGTAAACGGCTCAGAGGAGGTTCTACCGATTGAAATCCTAAAAGGAAGCCCGCGAGTAGAGCACTTCGACGAAGAAAAGAATCAAGAGAAGTTGAGGTGCCAACTTGACTTGCTCCCCGAAGTCAGAGGAGACGCCCTCCTACGAGCTGAGGTATACAAACTGAAGATGACCAAAGCATTCAACCGATGATTGAAGATTAGAAGACTCCACGTAGGAGATCAAGTACTTTTGAAAATGGAGTCCGTCGGAAGGTTAAACGAATATGGAAAGCTGACGCCGAACTGGGAGGGACCTTACAAAGTGTCCGAGGTCATAGGTCCCAAAATATGCAGACTCGAGGCAATGGACGGGCGACCAATTCCGAGAGCCTGGAACATCAACAACCTGCTCAAGTTCTATATATGAGCTGCATGAGGCTCATTTACTTTCTGTCCAAGGGGTGGGCACCCCAAAAAAAGCCTCATTTCTTTCACATGAGGAACATAGCTCGAAAGTTACCTTAGGGTCGGTACCCCTTAACAGTCATAAATAAAAAGTTCGTTCCTTAATGTTACATATTTAAGCTTGTCAAATTCATGGACAACATTTAACGAGGTCCTGCCATGAGGATCGCTTCAGCAATTAAAATCCCCCACAAGAGGAAAGTATACTAACTGTAAATAGAGGTCAATCATAAAAAATGCAACGATAAACAAAACATCCCGGTTTTGCCAAGTTAGTTCGATCAAAATGTCCCACCCCAGGGGTGTATTTTGGGGAAATGACTCTCACCTACGTCATTATGAAATGAATATAGTTTGCCTAACATCGGGCAACAACCATACTTCATATTTCTTTGAGTGGGGGCACAGCCGAGGGAGGACAACCTAAGACAGGCCTAAAAACGAACAAGTTTAGCTCAAATTTATACTCAAATAAACACTTCATAAAAAGGAAAACAAGCTCAATTGACGAAGAGAGAGAGCATCTTTTCATTAAGATAAGGAAGAATTCCTTGGTTACAAGTTATATGAAGTTACAAAGTAAGCAAAATCCAAAAAAGGTTACAACTAAGAGGCACAAAAAAAAAGTAAAAGGCCGAAGAAGATCCAGAGAGAGGAGCGACCTATGCATTACCATGTAGGCAACCCACCGAGCTCCGACGAACCACTCACTAAATACTCCACCCGGCTCATTACATTGTGTTCACCAGATGAAGAAAGACCCCGGAAACCACAAAGAGGACGAGCCTCCCAACCCATTAACATTTAAGGCCAACTGATTACCATGTTAGGCCAACACATTACCATGTCCATATTTAGTGAGAGACCCATTTGAACAACCTCGGACCGCCCTACTGCTCGGTCTCGTCGCCCTTGGTCGTCCATGACTCCGCCTGGGGAGCCTCATTACGATGATCCTCAGGGCGCATGAAGAAACCTTTCCCACCAGAAGTCCGTCGAGGACCGGCATTGACGACGTCAACAAAATCGGCGAAGGGCGGGGGGGGGAGCCAAACTCCTTCTTCGGATCATAGTCCAGGAGCTTCTCCAGCTTGGCCTTCATTGCCAAGGCAGCCTGGGAGCCGTGGGTATCCTCGGTCTGGTTCACCACCAGAGTTGCCCGGACCGCCCTGAAACCCTGGCTCGAGCCAAAAACTTCCTCGTAAGCCTTCTCCATCTGGAGCTCCCTCTTTTTGGCCGTCTCCTTCGCCACCTCCTTCGCCTCCTGCTGGAGGGACTTAATCTCAGCCGCCTTCTTTGAGGCGTCGGCCTCCGCAGCCTAGGCTTCTCCAAGTTCGCCTTGGCTTCGACCTTGGCCTTCTCCAGGTCCAACTCCAGCCGAGCGATATCATCCTCCTGAGCCTTCTTCTTGGCAACCGCAGCCTCTTCTCGGGCCTTCTCAAGTAGCTTGTCCTGGGCGTCCGGACGAGCCTCGGCATTTCCAAGACAAACTCAGAGATAGGTATTCACCGAGTCAAAATAGGCCGTGGAGTGGTAGATCTGCTGAAAGATCAACATCAGTAAAGTAGAAAAGAAAGAGAATAAAAGATCAGCGAAGACACAAGATTCATACCTGGTGAACCGCCTTCAGCGTGACGGTCCGAGCCAGTTCGGCGTTCAACCCCATGGCAGGAACGTCCTCAATAGGGACAAAGTGCTGCGTGGCAAAGTTTGCCACCTTTGTCTTCCCAACCCGGCTCCTCCGAAAGAAGGTTGGGATGCACTGAGGCACCCCATGCGGAACCTCTTCCACAGCCACAAAGTCGGCCTTGGTGTGGTCCTCCCTTTGCCGGCCCTCGTCGACCTTACCTCTACCCTTCTCCCCAGCAGAAGGAGGGACCCTCTCCACAGCTCCCCCAGCTGACGGGCTTTTTTTCTTTGTCTCGGGCCGAGACTTCTTCTCCGGAGTGCCCAGCAAATCAGCAGCAGCATCCTCCATATCATCTAATATAAGGATGTGGGCGGGGTCCGAGGAACCAACCCTCAACCTCTTGCCTCCGATCGAAGCGGAAGCCTTCTTCATGATCACCCCAACCGGGACGGGCTGCAAAAAAAAGCCAAATCAGAAATTGACGAGATTAGCCAACGAAGAACGAAACCACAAGAACTTACTGCATTAAGGAGTTCATTTGCCACGAGCTTCAAGTCTTCAGCCTTCCTAGCGTGAACCTCGTCGGTCAAGTCTGCCCCTGGATATCTCGGCTCTCTTTACTCTCCTTGAGAGTCTCCGTCGCCTCCTCTGCATAAGGAAGAGTCAGTAATTTGACGAGCAAGCCAAAAACCTTCAAAGTTTAACAGGTCGAACTACTAGAAGTACCCAGGCTCCACTTTCGGCTGACTCCGACGAAGACGAGGAAGTCTTCGTCCTCTAAACACCTCTATGATGGCTAGCAATACAGGGGCATCTTTACTCGGGTCTTTGGCCCATGTTAGCCCCTCTTGACTTCCCACCGAAAGAACTGCTGGGCGTCAAGATCGGCCTTAATGATACAAGCCCCCCGGGCTTCGAAGGATGAACTCACCTTCTTAGCCGAGTTCCACGGCGGGATACCCCTCGTCACTTTGTCCGTCAGTCCTTAGAGATAGACGAAATTCTCCTTCCATCCTAGGTTAGAGCTGGGACTAGGGGGCCCCAAAACGTATTCGGGTTTCTCCTTAAAACTGAAGAACCCTTTGTTAGTGTTGCTCGGGGCGATGGCCTTCATGATGGCCACCCACAACTCCAAAGTCGGCATTACCCCATGGACCTTACAGTGCGCAATGAAGTATGTGACCATCATCCAGCTGTTTGGAGCATGATGGTAGGGGCAAGGCCGAAGTCTTGTGGGAGGGAGAGGATGAAGGGATGCAGGGGCAGACGAAACCCCGCCTCACTCATACTCTTGCTCGCCGTAATACTAGTACCCGGAGGCCTCGTTACCCTGTTGCTTCTTCCCGGCCTTACCAACTTTATATCGGCTGGCTAACCGAACATCCCTGTCGTTGAGGCCACCTCGTTGTCCGGGATAATCCAGCAGCACCTAATCTCATCGGCCGGGATCCTGCTTTTCTCCAGAGGATCCGAGCCCGATACGATGTAGCCATCACTGTCTGAGGATCTATGAAGTATGGAGGCCGACGTGCAACAATGACTTCGGAAGAAGAAAAGTTCGCTGCTAGCTCTGGAGCCCGAGTACATACGACAATAAAAACAACCACAAAGATCAACTTAACATAATATGAAGCGCATGGACGACACTCACGAAAAACTGCCCTCAGCCCCTCAGGAGGGTGGGGGGAGGTAGTCCCAACGGGCGGCGACACAGACTCGTCTCCAAAGTCTTGAGACTTCCCCCTGGCAGACCTCTCAGGATTAAACGTTCCCTTCCGGGCTACAGATTTCCTCCTCGTCCATTTCCTAGCCCGCGCTGGGACTGTCGAACCCATCGGAATTGTGGACGACCTACCCCCTCGTTAGACCGTTCGTCACGAGGAACCTCAGAAGTCTTTGAAGGGGGTGGTGAAGTGCGGTTCGGGCTCCAAGTGGGTTTTGACTTCGCCACACGATTGAAAGGAGTAGGGTTACCATAAAGGGCCCTACACTCTTGCCCGAACGACTCCAACTTTTCGGCGTCCAACTCAACCGCGTCCCGGCCGAAGGCCTTTAGTGGGGATATATCCACAATAGACACACCCCAAGAGAGGTGGCCGGCTACCAGTTCGTTCTCTTCAGCCTCCAAAGTCCTTAAGAATCTAACATTCTATTTGTGAAGTGCACTCACATACTCCCTATGCCTCTCGGCCGAGCTATTAAACAAAGACTTCGAGGTTTGGCCGAACATAATTGAATAATAGAGAAAGAAAGACCTCGGAAAAAGAATTACAAAGGAAAGAGTAATAATAACCTGGAAGGACTAAAGCTCCGGACGAGGGAGTTGAAGATTGAAAGTCGAAGCCTTTGAAGATTAAAGGGCGGAGTACTTGAAGATTAATCTCAAAAGTACTTGAACAATCAAAGATGAAGAACTTGAATTTCTGGGTTTTCTCTCTCTAAATGAGGGAAGTTTCTCTCTCTAGAAAATTACCTAATCAGGAGGGTAAAATGAGGAAATTTGGCCCTATTTATAGAAGGACCACAAGGTAAAGCCCTATGGGCACTCCAATAGGAGCCACGTGTCAAGCTCCCATCAGATCCACCAATCCGACAGTCTCTCTCCATTGAAGCCATGCAAGAGCATACGCCGAAGACCTTTTCGGATCAGGACGGACTACGGAAGACCAAGTCCGACCTAATCCGAGGGGCAAATGTTTGGGCCCATTACACCAAACATTTTTCACGCCGTTGACCTATGCTTTTCCTATGGACATTTTTGTCAATTCACAGCCCATCAAGCATGAGCATGAGGCACCACCCCTCCCCCAGGAGGACTACGTCCCTTCTTAGGGAGGAACGGGCATCTATGCCCTCCGTTCCTTATTCGCTCAGTTAGTGTGAATCTTTCCTCAAAGGGAAGGAGATTCTAGGTCATGTAAGGGCCCAAAAAGGTCTGCCAGCCCGGTGGGACGCCGCCGGGCAAATCCAAGCCCTAGCTAGGGTTTGGAAGGACAAAGGTCCTATAAAAGGGACCTGTAAACATTCCAAGAAGGTAACACTCAAATCATCTTCTCATTAATTACGCTTTAATTGTGATTCTCTCTCAGCACCTCTCCCCCGAGTTGCGGAGTCCGAAGTACTCCTTCCCACTTTCTATTTGCCCCTCGGCCTCTCACGTGGCCGAGCCCCTCATCTGTTATCCCAAACTGACTTTGGCATCGGATGAACGATCCCTGGACCACGCCAGAGGCAGTTCACCCTTTCTCTTTTGCAAGTTGCCTCGGATCTCCAGAAGAACCCTTAGACGTTTTTTCCTCGTCACGTAACGCTCTGGCAGTTCGACCCTTTGAGTTTCAAGGGACCACTTCGACCCTAAGAAAAACACCGAAGTACTTGCGTTTCAAGGTCAGTGAACTTGTGTTTGAATATCTCACGTGTAAGTTTTTCATGCTACTATTTTAAGCTTTATAAGTGCACTGATGTTTCAATGCTACTGTTTTATGCTTTGTAACTGCAATGATGTTTCCCACATTCTTGTGCGCTCATGTTACGAACAAACACATATGTTGTGGATGCTACTGATGTTTCAAATGCATTCTGGAGTTTCAAATACATTCTGGTTGGTGCAATATGATCTGAATGCTCACATATTCTCAATGAAAGCAGTTCATGTTTTCCATTTTACACTTGTTGTCATTGTCATCGGACTATCTTGCTCAACAAGAGTCCCAAGGAGAGTTCGCTCAAAGCTTGAGGGAAGACATTCTAAAAACTGCTCTGGAAAAATATGAGCACCCCGGACACATTAGGGGCACGGGTAGTCGAGTTCGCATTAAAAAGTTTTTTGGACCGTCGCATTCGAAGAGTCAAAGTCCGCTTGAAGATCATTCTCAATGCAAGAAGTCATGGAGCAAATTCAACAAATGATGTTGGACTTGTACTCGAATCTTGGACTTCCACCTTCTAATGACCTGCCTCTTATGCAGCTACCCTTTCATACTTTGAAAATGAATAACAGCTTGTCTAGCGTGGAATCACCTACAAAAGCACATGCCACCACTACTGTCCATAAGCAAAGGGTGACATCTAAGATCACCCCATCTTCGTGGAAGAAGTTGGTTTTGACTAAGCATGTCGAGATCGTGAAAAACACTATGAGTAGTCCTATGAGTGAGGTGTCGGATCCAATCAGAGACTTTGATGTAAGTAATTCATTTAATCAAAATTTGTGTGTCTTATATTCTCATTTTGTTTAATGTAAACTATTCGTGTTTGCTTTTTCTTCCTTGATATAGGACGGGACCATGTAGTGACTTTTTGTTTCGGATCTGAAAATGCATCTTGTAACACATGGAATGATGTATAATATTACGAAAAATTATTTTGCGAAATTACCGGTTGCCTCACTAACGGTGATAATTGATGCATTGGTGGACGGCAATCCACTCTTACCAAATCCCGATGATGATGCGCTTATTGTAGGGCAAGCAAAGGGTCACTTTTTGGTATGCCTAAAAAGCTTATCAGGATTGGTGTAGCTCAGAATGAGGAGGTATAGTCGAAACTTGAAAGGAATCCTTTTTTTTATTGCAATTGGCTCACTCTCCAGCAACCCTCGACTCATCAAATCTCGTGGATTGCCATCAATCCCACCTCCTATCTTACTGTCCACCACACCTAGACCCCTGTATTGCCATCAAACCCACATGGTAGATCACGTTCGAGCATACCCTGACTGTACAAACCCTCTGACTAGCTCACTGTACTCCTTGCATCGAGATCATGTTCTATTGCGTAGACTTATTTTGTATGTTGCGATGCTAGCTTAACTTACTTATTGCTTTTATGTGCTTAGGCCACTCGTACGGTGAAGAAGAGAAAGGAGGTTACAGAAGATGTCGGGATTAACAAGACAAAAGAATCACAAACTCCTTTTCAGCCTCCAAAGAAGAGCCAAAAGCAACTATCTGTCGTTGATCCAAAGTCACTTTCTCCGATTGCACGCAGTTTAATAATACCATAAAGCTAATTCCAGATGATAGACGATCAAAATTCGAATGGACAAAAGGGTTTTCGGTGAAGAATATGATTTTTTTCTTGACCTAAGAAAACATTATGGACCTATTATAGATGGAAGAATTACATGTTTCTTGCATTCAATTATGGCTCAAGTAAGATGTTCGACCTGTTCCTCCTTTTACTCTCTTCCGAATTTTATGTGAATGAAATAGCTTAATCACATAGATGTACATGAATAGGATTATGCATCATATGTGTTTTCTCCAAAAGCGTCTATGGATAGGATTTTTGTGTCCGGTTCATATTTAGATTGTGCTGACCGAAGAAAAGAAGAGCATTGCTTATATAGTTGTAGGGACCCCGGCCCTCCCATTCGGCAGATGCGTGAGGTAGAAGTTGAAATAAGGCGTGCGTACCCCCCACGGAATAAGGTGCGTGTATGGGGGTATAATTGTCATTTTTGTAATGTGCCAAATGGCGCAAATGGGGTGCTTGGAGTCGCCACCTTATTTTAGGAAAATAAGAAAACCATCGTTAGACTCCTTTTATCTTTTAACCAAAGTCTAGCTTCGAGGGAAATGGTACAAATCAGATGGTATGCATCCAATTTGCCCAATCTTACGAACGACCATTACTTGGGATTTAGAACTTTGTAATTCGATTTGGTTCCATAAGTGATTTAATACTAAATGTTTTCTATGTTGTTTCCTCATTCACTTTATTTAGGTAATCACTTTTTAGCATACACCATTCATATGTCCATAATCAAACCAATTGGAGTCGCCATCTTATTTTAGGAAAATAAGAAAACCATCTTTTGACTCCTTTGATCTTTTAACCAAAGTCTAGCTTCTAGGGAAATGGTACAAATCAGATGGAATGCATCCAATTTGCCAAATCTTACGAACGACCATTACTTGGGAATTAGAACTTTGTAATTCGATTTGGTTCCATAAGTGATTTAATCCTAAATGTTTTCTAAGTTGTTTCCTCATTCACTTTATTTAGGTAGTCACTTTTTAGCATGAACCATTCATTTGTCCATAATCAAACCAATTAGATAAATAAATATAGCCATGGGATTATAATGTTACCGAATGGGCAACTAAAAAAA
>ONZA01010544.1:109282-122255 GCA_900322205.1 Kewa caespitosa | reverse complement strand
TTGGGTAATATTCTCATAGGAGGATACAACGCACTTGAGAGGATACGGTGCTATCGTCGAGGTTATTTCCATGATCTGTTCCCTCGTTAGGTCCCTTGGTGACGACTTCGTTGCCCGTTTCGGGGAGACAAGGTTTGATCCTCTATTCCGTTCACTTTGCAGCTACAAGTATGTGAACTTATTGGTCGTTCTTGCTCTTGTGGAGCGCTTTTGGGATACGATCAAACTTTCCATCTTCTGATGGGCGAGATGACGATCACGCCCTCGGAGTTTGGGTTGATCAGTGGTGTTGGCTTTATAGGCGAGCTTGCCCCTTTGGATTGTTTCTTCTGCCTCGAGGAGGAGATTTTGAAGGCCATGTTTGGTGAAGACTTCATGCGTCTTGTGACCCCTAATGATGGAGCTATCCCTTACTCTACGGGACCGTTCTTACATACCATCTCGGGGCCTTAATGCTGGACCAGACAGTGCGGCTCTTCATTGCCTATCTTCTGGCTTGCACCTTGTTTGCGGACAAGGGTAGCCGTCGCTAGTTTTCTCACCTCATTTTCCTTGAGAATTTTGGGAGTATCAGTAATTACAACTCGGGCGTTCCTGGCTACGCGACCTTGGTGAAGTACTTGAGGCAGGGGTCCCGTCAAGTGAAGAACAAGGACATTCTCCTTGGTGGGTTCTGCAAGGTGATCAGGGTAATGCCTCTTTTAGCCTTCAATTGCCTCATATTTGGTTTGATTTTGACTTGTTAACTCTTTTCTTATGTGCAGATATGGTTCTACGAGCACTTTCCAGTCTTCGGGCCACGATGCAACTAGCCCCGAGCCTTTCTGATTATAGCTCGTTGGTCGTCAGCTTATCGAGGCGCGCATAGAGAGCTTCCTCTCCCGAAGCAATGGCGGATGCTGAACGAGTTTTCCGCACTAGGATGCATGCTTTTTTTTTATTTTGTTTCGTGCATTATGCATTTTATTTGACTTACCGAGGTCTCTTACACCGCTTGGTCAGATGCGACCGGCGTCCAAGATGGGGTATGCCACGCGATGCAGGAGTACAACATGAAGAGGATCCTGTTTGAGGGCCTATTCGGTCAAGTGTGGTTCCTCTGTGAATGAGTGACTAGACAGACCATTGGGAGGTTTGAGGTTCCTCAGGGTCCTCCAAACTCCGTCTAGTATACCGACTGCCTTAGTGAGAGGGAGTTCAAGGCAGATACGCAAGGCGCGGATTTTTCCTACTTCATTCAGCAGTTGGATGATGACGACCGAACTATCGCTTACCAGGCGTTATCCAGTGATCGCGTGATGCCGGCCACTCTTCTTTTCCCTAAGGTAAGGTTTTGTTTGGCCTTTGGCTTTTGATATTGCTTAATTTTGTATTTGATGAACTCTGATGAAGTTTCTTTGTTATTTCAAGGTGGAGTGCGCATTTCGGTGCCGACTATGTCTATCATCCATTCGAATGAGTTGGGCACTCGTGTCACACTTGAGGTCTTGGACATACGGGATGACGAGTGTGAGTACCTTCCTTTTCCCGAGGGCAACCGTGGGGTATGCGTGCCAACTTTGCTTTATCCTTCTGATTTTTGGTTGTTGCATTGTACTAACAGTTTTTCTTTCGTTCAATCTTACAGATGAACCCGGAGGAGAACAAGGCGACTTTGAAGGTCGTCTTTGCCATGATGAAGCATATTGGGCGGCTCTTCAGCTTGAGTTGCGCCTCTCATAATCATGCAAGAGAGGTACATCCTTGTGCTCTTTTCTTTCTTTCTTTGTTTCATGATCATGGCTTTTTTGTTGCTGACTTTACCGATTTACCCTTGTAAGGGGTCATGCGGCCTTAGCAAATGACGCAGGCAAGAGCGTCGAGGACTCAGGCGGGTCATTAAGAGCATAGAGGCGGTCAAGCCTCTCCGGCTTAGGGTTCGAGCCGTTCGGCCCATATGGCCGAGGATCGTGTGGGCGGCTCTCGTGAGTAGCCTCGAGCGCAGGAGCATGCGAGGGATCGAGAGTCCGTTGGCAGTCATGTCGTGGACTCGGTCTTTGTTCCCAGCAGCAGAGGGTTACCAAACTTGGCTGCAATTCTAGAGATGCCTCATCCGAACCAGCCGGAGGCGGGGCCTTCTCGCAAGAGGCCCGCTGCTTCAGGACCTCCCGACATCATAAGTGGAAACGAGAACTAGCCCGTTCCTTGTAGGTAGTATCTCTTTATGGGTCTTTGAACTCTTTTGCTTTGGAAAAAGAAATGTTTTTTAAAATAAAAATTATTTACCAAAAATTTGTTTGTGTCATGCACACATACATATATTCCTAAAAATTGGTATAAAAGAATTTTTTTACACATATATATAAATAAAGAGTAAAAAAATGAAAATAAGAAAATGAATGACAGTTTATGTATTAATTGTAAGAAAATATCTCATGGACACATTTATGCAAAAAATTAATAAAAACAGATATAGTATAATAAAATAAAAATGCATTTACAAAGGGGGAAAAGGATTAAAGGCCAAAACGGAAAATTAAGTCCTAAGCCCGAATTAACTGTAGTTGAGTGAATGATCACTTACATATGACGTTCGATGGCTAGCGAATATGACAAAAATCTCCTGGGATCCAACGAATATGACGTAAATCACTGGCCTTCCAGTGATTATGGTCAAAATCGTTGGGCGGCCCATGTTTGTTGGGTCTTGTCCCATGCCTAATGTTTCATTTTCCCTTTGCGAGTGTTTCTGCATGTGAAGCTATAAAATGGTGGCTGTGCATGGCAGAGGACTACACTCAGACTTCGAAATTTCTCAAATTTCTCCATTTCTCAAATCTTTTAAGCTCAAAATCCATCCTGAACCTAAGGCCAATTACTTCGAAAAGTCCTTTGAAAGTTGGATGAACTCCATGTCCATGCAGGAAAGACAACGCTTGAACATCATCAACCTCACAATATTCTTCACCCTTAAACAACTGAAGCTTGTTTGGGTTCTCTTATTGGCGTCCATAAAGTTTTGGATGCCTGACCTTCATGTCTTCTGCCTAGGAGGGACCAAAGAGTTGTGTCCCTTGGTCGAGGAATTCTCCGCAATTTCGGGCATACCCCCAAACATCAACATAGCACTTCTCGTGTTGAGCGATAACTTCAAATCCTTATATGAGGATTATCTCGGTCTTGAACATGAGAAGGCTAGAGATATTCTTGTTAGGGATCAAGTCAATTTCTTCAAGGTGATCGAGCATTTCTCTCCTCCTCCCCTAGAGAACGATAAGAGAGGTTGAACCTTCCGTCGACGGGCTTTCGTCTTATGCCTTTTTTGCCGCTTCCTTTTTGTGGGAAATGGTAAGATGGCCCGTGCTTTCCTCCTACACGTCGTAAAAATGATGGAGGATGGGTGTGGTGCGATGGCTCTTGTCGTGGGAGAAACGCTTGCTTGCTTGGACCGCCTAGTAAATCAAGAGGATGGCGACTTCTCGGGAAGCCCTTTGCTCCTCCAAGTGAGTGTTCATGCCTCGTTTCTTTTCTCTTTTTTGTTTTACATGTTTTTTTTTTTTTTCGCATGATCACTGATCCTCCTTTATTGCTTTGTAGATTTGGCTTTTGGAGCATCTTCGATTGGTGAAGAAACCTAATGCTCTCATTGCTGACACGCCCAAGCAATTCTCGTCTTGCCAACGTCTTTACTATGAGAAGGCCCTTGGCAAATGGATGATCGACTTAGGAGGGAATCCGACCATCCGTTGGCATGTCCCGTGGTGGCATCTTACGACCATGGTGGGATGTGTGGAGGAGATACCACGTAGTTGGGTAGTGAGCCTCACCCATATTTTGACAATCTACCCTACTCGGGTTATGCGTCATTACGGTCTAGTCCAACGTATCCCTAGGTTAGATACTATTGTCCAACCTGAGATAAAATTGAGTGTTAGGAAATTGGAAATATGGGGTAACTATTGGAAAGAACGCCCATACTGGGTACTGCCCTGCAAGACCTTGTCACCATTCGTGATGGGTCATTACCTTGCCTGGATGATCTCCAACGATCCAAACAAATGCAAGGAGTCTAGGGAGGATGAGAGGAAAGGGTTTAAGAACCAAGCACCGCCGCCCAGCCAACCTAAGAAGAAGCCTCCTCCACCACCAAAGAACAAAGCGAAGGTGAAGCCCCCTACTCCCAAGCAGAGGTAGAAGACGCACCTAGTTTGTCGTCTCAAGGAGAGTGGACCCTTGAAGACTCAAAGGGTTATAAAGCTTTATCTGTATGGGACGACGTGGGATCTAATGTGACTTGTCAGAAGAGGGGTACTTGCACAAAAAGCGCACGTGAACTGCCCCCGGCGTGGTCTGAGGAGCGATCCTCCGACGATCAAGTCAGTAATGGAGTTCCAAATGGTTTCGCCCGAAGAGGCAAATAGAAAGCTCTTTAGGGAAGTAAAATCTTTCTTGGGAAAGGGGAAAGACTTAAATGCTCTGGAGAGAGAAAGTAAATGAGCTAATCAATCAATTGTCAAGATCAATTATTCTCTTCTTACCCTTGAAGGGTGTGCATGCCCCATATTTATAGACATTCTCCAGGTGATACTAGGGTTGCGGCTTCTCTACTAGGGACGCACCAATTCGACATTTCTTTGTTGGGCCTAGTAAAGGTATGGGCCTTGAAGTCCGCCAATTAGGTCTGAACATGTGCGTGGCACGCGTTTCATCCTTGGAGACTTCTGGAACCTTCCACATGCCCTCCTCTCTAAGGAGGTGCTCTGGGGAAATGGGTCGACATCCTTACTGCATGTCCCTTCACCACTCCTTTCCTCGGTCACTTGGTTGTGGACTTATCTCCTCCCCTGATCTGGAGCCTTCGTCCCCGAGAAGGAGAAGGATGCCTTAGGCCTGTGTCCTGTATATGCTTCGTCCTACCCTTGGGTCGAGGGAGAAGACCAGATGCTGAAGGCTCAGAGGACAGGAGCACCTAAGGCCCATATGACGAGGTGACCCTTGGTCGGGCGATGGGAGTCAGTGGGCCGCTGAAGGGGGGCCAGTTAGAGGTGCGATCATGGGCCAAGATGGGTCGAAGGACAAAGTGGGCCGAAGTGGTCCAAAGGCCGAAGTGGGACCCAAGACGAAACTGACCAAACATTTGCCCCTCGGATTGAGTAGACTCCAAGGTTCCAGCGAGGGTGCTTGCTTGATAGAAAGATCTTGATGGGAGAGGGGATCCTCACGAATCCGAAGGAATTTCCTTTCATGTTCTTCTACTTGTCTTTGGATGATTGAGTGAGGGGGCGAATGATATGTGGCGTGATCTGGAGGTCCATCCTGACACATACTCCTATTAATACGATGTTTGGCTCAATTGATACGATGTTTCGCCTTCCCTTATCTTCACCCCTATAAATATAAGGGGCCTCCCTCATTTGTTCCCTTCATTTGCTTCATTTTTTCTCTAAACTTTTAGAGAGAGAAAGAGTCCGCGTCTTGCCCAAGTTAAGAATCAAGTTGTTCAATCATCTTCACTGTCGTCTCGTCTTTGCCAGGTACCTTTGACTCTTTGTAAACATGTAACTTAACAATGACTTTTAATGAGATTCCGTCCTTAGTACCTTCGTCTAGATGACCCCAGAGTCTCCCCAAGAGCGATTGGTGAGGCTCATGGAGGTGTTCAGGCTCCTTCGTGAGGACGAGGACTCCCGGGCCGAGGGTCTTTCCCCTGGAGAGGTACCTCTCCGGGGCTCAGGATTGTCTAGGCTGGGATCTCGACGTGAATTATCTCGACCCAGCGGAGGGTCCTACATATGTGGGTGGCAAACAGGGGGCTGACACTTTGTCAGGCCCCCTCCCCCCTCTCCCAAGGGCATTAGAAATAACCATCGGCAAGTAGCCCTGACTCTTTAGAAAAAGGTATCAATAATGATAATAATGTCAATGCTTTTACTCAGGCCAGCTTGGAAGTACCATTGCACGCTCGATGTGTCCATAGAAAGAATGTAGCTAGAAAGATGGCTCGGACAAAGAAAACGGCTCCGAGAGTGCCTTACAAACTCGAGGAGAGCCCAATTGGTTTTCCACCGAGGCCGCCCAGTCAAAGCATGCCGAGAGGCGAAAGCTCATTCTAGAAAAGAGTTCGGACTCATCTTCATCAGTTCGTATGTTCTTAAACTTCTTGTCTTTGTTGCCCAGGTCCTAGCTGGCTCGTCACACCCCGGATCACAATGAGGTCACCGTAGCTTGTCTCTTTCCATATACTATTATGGGGGGTATGATGAGAGCGGTGAAGAAAAATAAGATGAAGAAGACGGGCGAGGAGAAGTCCGCCGAGAAGGAGGAGCCGAGCACGATACCAAGCGGTTGGAGGATATCCGAGGATGAGTTTGACCGTTACTTGGCGTGGGTTGGCAGTCTCACGAGGGCTTTCTTATTGGAGCCAAAGGAAGGCTCGATGGTCGATCCCTTTGAGGGGTTCGTCGCCTTTCATAAACTCTTGGACAAATTTTGTTTTTGACTCCCGATGGCTTATAGTAGTGCCCCAGCGTAACTCGTCCCCTATACTTGGGGACATTTAACCTTCTTCACCATTTTTTGCCATGTACATAAAATAACACCGACCCTCGGCCTATGGTATCTCGTGACCAATGGCCCCAGATCCCATCTTTTTGTAAATTCCATTATTTTTTGAGCCCAAGCTTGAGTTTGTTATTGGGCCTTTTATGCCGTCTAAGAACCAGGGTTGGGTCTTCGCTTTTATAATGTTGGAACCACATAGGACAATTTCATAGTTGGAACCCTGCTCCTCTCCCGTCTACCTTCGATGATCCTTCGACTGAAGACAAGGCCGTTCTATAATTGTTTTGCTGGGAGGAAAGGTATCATAGGGCCGATACGAAGATCTTTGTGAAGATACCCATTTCGTGGATTCCCAGAGCAGGTGGACCGAGGATGAGGAGTTCTTAGTGTACCATGGGATCAGCGATGCCTTGGGCCGGGGTACTTTTTGCCTATTTCCATTTTGTTTGATCTTCGATTACTCCATATCGTTAACTCACTTGCTTTGTCCTCCTATTTGCATAGGTTGCTCGCACTTCTCTTCTGACTACCTTGGTAGGTGAGGATATGACAGGAGCTTCTTCCTAGGAGGATATCTAGGACACGATAGTGGCCGAGAACAAGTTGCTCCTTGTCGAGACGAGGGCTATAAGTTTTTGTAAATGATGCATTTCTTTTGTCTTATGGTTTCTTTGTTTTCACAATCGGCTTTTATTTACAAAGAGAAATGAAGAAGCGAAGAAAGGAGCCACGGCGAAGCGAAAAAGGGAGATGACAGCCTCCTCGTCCCGAGTCGGGGGGTCCACGTCCACCCCCATTGCCACGGGTTCCCTGCTGCCCAAACTTAACAAGAAGGCGGGTATCGGGAAGGAGCTTAAGAACGTGGTCGAGGTTGTCTCTGACAGGAGCCTCGAGAGGGATGTTCTGGTAGCCGTTCCAACGGCGCTTCTCGTCTCGACTCCTCCGTCTGGTTCACTTGAAGACAAAGGGAAGGCTCCTTCTGTTTCTTGCCTGTCCCCCCTGGCCCCCCATTAAGGCTTCATTGGGAGGCCTTCTTCCTCCGTATCTTTCCCGGAATCCGAACGAGAAGGATAGGGTGGCGGACTCCTTCCTTGAAAGGGTCGTGCGTCGGGAGGACCTTCGGGTCTTGGAGGATCATTCAGGTGTCTCCGTGTACATGAGATGTCGCTTGGCTATAGAGATATGCTTCATCTGCCAGTGTTGTGTTTTCCTCCTTTATTTGAGCTGATCGGTCTCTTTTTCGTCTCACAGGCAATGATCCTGTCTCGGCATTGTACCAAGCTCGCCATGCAGGAGGTGTCAATTCGGGATGCCAAGAAAGAGAGGCTTGTGGCTTTGAAGGCCAAGGAGACAGCCGAGAAGGCGAAGGGGATGGTTGAGAAGGAGTGAGATCGGCCGGCCCGGTGCTGTGAGGCCTTCGAGAACGAGAAGGGCGAGATGGACGCGAAGCTTGCTGTTGTCGAGGCTGAACAATCCAAAGAGAAGGACAAGAAGTCTACTTTTGAGGCTGAACTAGCAAAGGAGAAGGACTAGAAGTCTGCTGCTCTTGAGGCTATTACGAAGATGTCTTCTGAGCTGGAAACGCAGAAGGCCAACTCCAAGGCCCTCGATGATGCAATAGTCGCGTCGAAGAGGGTTTTCCTGGAGAGCATCAAGGAGGCTTTTATGGCCATCTTCGGCTCTGAAGACGGCTTCGGATGTTTGTAGGCGCAGAGGGTTGTTCTGATAGTGTACGAATCAGGGGAGGACCCTTCGAACATTGAGGAGGCCTACAAAGATGAGCTGAGAAGGGACCCTCACAAGCACTTCGGCCAGGTCAGGGCCGCTGACCTCCTAGCCTTTGACACCTCCTTCTTGGACGACATAAGGGATAACCTCGGGCCCCGAGATGAGGGTGATCATGGCGTATGAGCGGGGAGCTAGGCTGGTGCTAAGATTGTCACTTCACCAGAAGATGATGCCGAGGGGTCTCTTCTCCCAGGGTCATGATGCTGTCCCTTCTCCTGATGATGTTGCCGTCATGTCCTCTGCTAGGTTTTCTTCGCCATGATGAGGGTTGTAGTTTTTTCTGTGTTTGGGGTTTGTTTTTTAGTGAATTGTGGATGAAGTCTTTTTCATTTTGAACGAATATTTGTCGTTTTCCTTATAAGGTTTGCAATTCGTCTTGCTTTCTGCACCAGACTTGGGCAAGTGATTCTTGCTGAGAGTGTGCAAAGGGCTCATGGTGGGGGTAGGGTCTCTCTTCTTTTTCCCCTACTTGAGCAGGGCTAGGTGAGTCGTGTCAAAAAGTTCCACACAAGGGGTGTCCCTTCGACTCACGTTCCCCTTGGGTTGGGAGCGGTGCTTCTCTGCTATGCCGAGGGGGGTGGTCTCGTCCTTAACTACTTTGAAATTTTTTGTATGTTTTTTGAGGAGGCTCACAAATCAAGTATTTTTTGTCACGTGTTTTAATCTTTTGGGAAACATCGACTCTTTGATTTCACAAATCCAGCTAGTGTAGCCTAGGCCGAACATGAGGTTCGTGGATTGTGCCCACCGAAAAGAACTCGGGCTCTGGGCGTGCTTTCCTAAACCCATCCTAGGCTTGTAGCCCTGTTTTCTCAGGATGGCGTTGACATGGAGGTTGGAATGAGGACCAAAGTTTAATGGAGCATGTTCTTCCTCAATAGCATTTATTTCGGGGTTGAAGCTCCAGAAGTCCTCCTCTTCTTTACCATGGTCTATTTTAAAGACGGGAGTTTTGGATGAGGTGACCTTCATTTGGTCGGCCTCAATCACAAGAACTTCCCTCTCCACAACCATTTTTACTTTTTGGTGAAGGGTGGATGGGACGGCATTGATGGTAAGTAACCAAGGTCATCCTACGAGGAGGTTGAAGGTGGAGGGCATTTCGATCACGGGAAAGGTGACTCGCTTTTCTATGACACCATCAGTAACATGGATGCTAATGGTGCCGAGAATGCTTCTCCTAGAGTTATCGTAGGCTCGTAAGCCCTGTGATGTTTGTGCGAGGTCATATTGGATGCCTAGTCGGTTTATGGTTCTAAGTGGGCATACATTGACCGCGGACCCGTTATCAAAGATTGCCATTGAAACGTGATGTTGGTTACACGTTACCGTAAGGTATAGTACCTTATTATGGTTTCGTCCTTCTTTAGGTAGGTCTTCTTCCAAAAATGTAATCGTGGTGGGCGATCTTTCCTCCGTCAAGAAGCTTACAAGCTGCGAGGGAGACATTTCGAGCAAATTGTTTATTCGGTAAGGAGTGCTTGCCTATGCTCCAGAGACGATGCCAAGAGTTGCCAGACGGTCACGTCGGCCTTCATTCTTTTGAGTTGTTTTGATAAAGGGTTATTGAGTGGTTCTTGTGCCACTACCTCTTTTCCTCTATTGGCCCGATTATCATTGGTCTGGGATGGGCCAATTTTTCTCCCGTAAAATCTACCCGACCTAGTTAGGTTATCCACTTTGTCGTCCCAAACTCCTTGTTCAGAAAGCCATGTGTCGTCGTAAATTTCGTCGCACTTTAGAGATGCATCCCATGCATCCGCTTCATCGCTTTTCCATATACCGTTTATAGTGATGTGACCATGCGGTTATACGGGTTTGATAAGTAAAGTGAGATCAAAGCCTAGGTGGTCGTTGATTGTAGAAAAAATGGACTCCTCGTGAGATGCGAGGGGATTTTTATTGTTGTTTGGGGCACGTGCCTCCTTAGGTAATGGTAAGGTGCCATTATCAATAAGGTCTTGGACCGCATGTCTTCAAGTCCATCACTTATCGGTCTCATGGCCCTTGCCATGGTGATACTTGCAATACTTTGACGTATCATAGCTCTTGGACCTTTTGTCCTCTCGGACATCGGGAGTGGGCCCAATTGGATGTAAATAATTCTTCTTTAGAAGGCTCACTGCTCCCGACGTTGGGGTGTGTCCTCGTGGAGGACATTCATCTTCGCGGTATTGTTCGGCTTGGTGGTGTTATTATTGTTATTTCCCTTAGTCCATTTTGCTTCTGAATTGGGAAGCTCACCCTCTATAGCTAGTCTTACCATTGTAAGTTGGACGAAGTTGCTTATGGGTTGGAAAATGAGGTGTTTCATAAACTCGGGCCTCAAATTGCGTATCATGGTACGCACATGGTCACTTTCCGAGGGCCTATTCACCATCTCCTGCATAGTAACGGCAAGCTCGGTATTGTACGAATATTAAGCTAGAAACTCTCGGCTAATGTCCACCCATGTTTTGACTCGTTTAGTATCGAGTCCATAGTACCAACTAGAGGCAAGTCCATCCAAGGACATGGGGAAGATGTGTGTGAATAGTTCCTTGTCAACACCCTTTAGAGTGAGGGTAGTAGTAAAAGCCTTAAGATGGGTCCTAGGGTTGTCAGTGCTCATGAATTTGTGTAGGTCCAAAAGGACCGTCTTATCGGCTAGATTGGGATAACTATCTCAGCATTCTTAGTTTCAAGTTGGGTGACCTTTGCAGCTAGGTCCTGGATAAGAGTGGCAAGGTCCTGAAGGGTAGGTGTCTGAGCCATTTCAAAGTTGAGATGACATACAAATGGTGGAGTTTTTGACTTGAGTTCGGGAGATGATCGTGACGGCGTTGAGAACGGGGGTGGTGGAGACGATGTTCTACAAAGTCGATTGTTGTCGCCGCGAGTCCAACAAACGGTTCTCTCCCTAGAGTTAATTCAGGAGCTAACTTAGAATGGTGAAAAGAACAATAGCCCCAATTTAGACCGTTGTGCCTCCACCAGCTTCAGCTCTGCCTCAACCGACTTTGCCAAGCTCTGTTCAAGCCTCTTCAACCCAGCTCGATACTGCTCAGCTTGAGATTTCCCAGCCTAACGTTACATCCTAGCTTCTTTTAGTAATATTCTTAACATCTTTTGATTTTGTGGACGGCCTGTATTTCTAAGAACAATTTAGCTTGTAACTTTTTTTGCCTTGCTCATGGGAGCAAGGATAAATACTTTTAATCACCTTTGTCAGTAGGGATGAAGGTTTTGATTCTGCTGAACGCTTGAAGCTTGCTTGTAGAAGCAAGTTTTTTACGTTCGCAAGTATTACAAACTTTGTCTGTAGAGGCAAAGCTTTACTTGCAATTGTGTTGGTGTGTTTGCAAAGTAGCTTTGCTGGCCTATTTTGTGTTGTTGACATTTCTTCACACGTCTTGCGTTCTGTTTTGCGCGCTAACCATTGGTATTTTTTGTGGGCGTCGGAGGTTTTAACTCAAGCCCTTGGTGGGTTGTGGTTCCGTTACAACCCTGATGGCATTCTTGTATGATGCCACTAGCATCTAGATACTCAACGTGTTGGATACATGACATGTTCTAGTGCTGTATCCCTACGTTCTGGCAAGTCAAGGCGAATATTTTGAGTCAGCTTTGCACATCGGCCGGGTGTTGACTTATCTCCTTGTCCCCCTGTTTTGCAGATGAGTTGTTTCCTCAGAACGAAATCTGCAAGACAGAAGCCAATTAGGGTGGTCGTTGGTTAGACCAATGACCCTCCAACGCTCAAGTTAGTATTTATTCTTTGATAGGAATTTGAACAATGAAATTGAGAATAGAAATAGTACCTTGGGAGTTACTCAGCATGCTGCATGTTAAGTATTAAGGAGTACTATTCAAACATTGCATAAGTGCTAAGCATGATAAACAGTTAAATGTAAAGCGTTCCAACTTCTAGGTAATGGTCTACCATCTAACCTCTTTAACCTGTAGGCAGCCTTGACTACTATTGAATCAATGATGTATGGGCCCTCAAAACATGGGGCTAGCTTTCCAGCATCTTGTTCTTTTGTATTTTCGAATACCTTTCTGAGGACCATGTCCCCCACTTTGAAGGTCCTGATCTTCACGTTCTTGTTGTAGCTTCTAGCTACAGCCTATTGATAGGCTGCCATTCTGATGTTTGTTGCTTCTCTGAGTTCATCAACTATGTCAAAAGACGCAGCAAGCTTAGCATCTTTTAACTTGATTTGAGAGACCATACCTTTGAGTTGGGATGCGTATCTCTAAAGGAATAGCTGCTTCGCAGCCAAAAACTAGGGAGAATAGGGTTTGACCGGTTGAATTTTTGGGCGTCGTTCTGTCTGACCAATGAACTAATGGCAGCTTGTCAGCCCATATTGCTCAACTTCTTTCCAATCTTTTCTTTAGATTGTTAATAATAATGTTATTGCTTGACTCTGCTTGGCCATATGCTTGAGGATGTCGTGGTGCAGAGGTGTGTAATTCAATGTTCCATTTAGCGCAGAATGATATCATTCTTTCACTTATGAATTGTAAGCCATTATCACATACGATTTGAGATGGGATTCAAAATCTGCATATGATGTTGCGCTTAATAAAAGAGATGACTTCCTTGTCTCTTACCCGGCTGAAGGATTCCGCTTCTATCCATTTTGAGAAGTAGTCTGTC